>JAPYZJ010008676.1:0-10199 GCA_030522765.1 Ophioninae sp. B BG-2022a
TTCATTCATTTCTGATCGTCGAGTTCATAAAAGTGAAATAAGGCAAAAAAATAGACTCTTTAAAAAAAGTCATAACTTAGGTACTACTTATGATATATTCGGTTTCGTATTTTTTTCTGAACGGCCATAAGTTATACTATAAGATATTTCAAGGTTATCCATTCATCACCGGACACCCTGTATATTTATGTATGCACAATATTAATACGTAATGTTTAATATCTTTTGTTGATTGTTTTAATTACCGTAATTCAGACAGTTAACGCAAAAAAAAACGTAATTGTGGTAATTACTGATTTGATTAATGTTTTATATGTATTTCGTACAAAAAATGTGTATTGTTAACGGAAATGCTTTTTTTCATTATATCCTTTACCTATTTAGTAGTATTGGTGAGTTTGGATACGACGCGGGTAAGTGCCCGATTTTCGGCTTTCAATCGCTCATTTTCGGCTTTGAGCTTTTGCAATTGCTGTAAACAGTTAAACGGTTAGCCCAAAAAAACCCTTTCTCTGCCATCGAACCTTTTCCCCAAAAATAAAAAAAACGACAAAATGAACGAAAAAAAAAAAAATTACAAAAATCACAAGGACACGAAGACAGATCGTGATAAAGAGTAAACGTGTGAACGTTTTTCAGGCTGCGCGACAGTATAGTTTGCAATTATAGGCCTGCCCGTGGTGGACTAACTTTCGGAGCACCTGGCATAAAAAATATGCGAAATCCAAGTACTGAACTATTGTACGAAACAAAAAGACGGAAATAATAAATTCTCAATGGAATAGTACAGGCTGCGGCCGGATAAAGATCGGTAACGTTATATTTCAATAAAAATAGAAATGAAAAAAAAAAAAGCGTTGCGTCGAAGCCCGGCCCTTTAAATGTTGGACGATAATCAATAATTGTGGAAACAAAAACGAATAGTAACAACCGTTCCTGCAATCAACCGTAGCAGTCAAAACATAATTCAAAAATAAAACTCGAGCGTGCATCCTAACTAGAAACATAGAGATAGTAAAGTATCAGACTGTATTACTTCCAAGTCAGATCCTTTTCGAATTATTGAAAAAATAAAATGTTTGTTTTTTTCAACATTCGAAACATGTGCAAATGTTGTTGAAAGTCCGACGCACTATCAATAGCCTTATTGGGAAAAGTGCTCGGTAAATACGTCGACCAGCTTTTTTTAAACCATAAATAATACATAACGAGCCACATCAAGATTGAAACGAAAGCGCATATTTCTGAAACAAGTTAGCTCAATTTTCTAAAACTTCTAGACGAACGTACCGATATAATAATTTTAGAATGTATAGCGTTGTGAAAGACAGTTTAACCCTTCATAGATAACCTACGTCGAAACGACGTAATCGATTTTGAAAGTTTTGTGAAGTAAGAAGTACCCTGTTTTGTTCTTTAATTTTTTTTTTCTAATAAAAATATGAATAAACTCTAATGTTTTTCATTCACTCACAATAAAATTATATTCACTAAGGGCCGACGATTTTCAATTGTCAGATAACTTTTATCTGAAGAATATGTTTGACGTTTTGACAGCTTTTGAATAAAAAATATGTCAAACCGCCATATTTATTCCTCAGATAGAAGTTAACTGATGAAAAATCGGCCCTAAGACATAATATCACATTCGTAAACCTAATATACACAAAATCCAAAATATGCTCACTCAAACATCCGCACGTTCGAATCGACGTATGTTTATCTTTGGTGTACAATGAAATATGGTTATCTATCTAGGGTTAAAAAAATCAAAGAATCAATGTTTGGCATGGCCGTGTTCTGATTCGAAAGTAACAGTTGCGTCTGATCGAAGAGCGAAAAATAAAGAAAGACCGTCTTGACGACGATGTACGATTTATCGACATGTATCGATTATTACGCATTCGTTGCGAACAATGACACAATGATAATAACATTGGCATGACTGTCGGAGTAGTTTAATATCCGATTTTCAACAATAGATCGTTTGCCATTCGAGATATAAGAAAATAAGTATGAAGAAAAGCTGCGATAACATAGAGAATCAATACCACCGAGTTTAAATTCGATTTGTTTTTGTCTTCCTCTTATCATCAAAATAATTTGATCTCTGAGTCGAAAATTCGTTACCTTGAGTTCTTCCTCCATTTCGGAGAGCTTTCTCTCCATAGCTCGCCTTTCGCGTTTCTCCGCTTCCGAAAGTGACGATTTGTTCTGAAGAATCTGCGCCTTGTCCAGCGAGCTTTTGGCTTCTTTAAGCTGCTCGTCGGATCTACGTAACTTTTCCTTGAGTCTCTCGTTCTCCGCTTGCGATTCTTCCCAGAGTTTTTTGTAGTCGAGTTCCCCGTTTTCCGAAGTGATGGATTTCGTTCTCGCTGGTACGGAGGGAATGTCCGATGACGCCGAGTTCACGGAACCGAGCCTGCTTGATCGTCCCGATCGTTCGGTACCGCTCTAAAAGATAAAATTGATCGGAATTATAGCTCAAGATAAATTGATGTGCGAAATAAAATTGTTGCGCAACGATTGAACACAACGTTTCGTTCAAAGATATTCAAACATGAATATATGAATAAATTACAAAAAAAAATAAGCCGAAAGAAAATAATATAAATAAAAATAATATAAAATAATAATATAATATAATATAATATAATATAAAAATAATATAATAATATATATATAATATAAATATATAAAATATTATACAGAAGAAAAATGGGATCACTCGATGTATTTTTTTTATATCGTATTTTCTTACGATATATCCCTCGGAACCGGCCAAACTCTGAAGACTCGAGCTCCTAGAACTAAAACTCGAGGACGGTTTTGTTTTCGTCCTACCGAAACTGTCGTTTCGCTGCGAGCTTAAACGATTGTTGCCACTGGCGATGATATTGCTGTGATTTCCGGTATGATTGTGAAAATTGTAACTGGTCGAAGGTACGGATATATTGAGTGAACTAGCAGTGGAGTGCGCAGTGGGTACCGTAAGACCACCGTAACCGGATGCGGTTCCGCCGTACGTCGTGTACGGATTCTGATAGTTCAAATTGTTCGCGGAATTCGAGTATGAATTTTTGAAGAACGAGCTCGGCGTCTTGTTCGCTTTTGTCAATATCGACGGAGTGTACGTAGAGTTAGTTGGACTTATACCGAGAAGACTCGTATAAGTGGCCTGATTCGTGCTAAACAATCCTGCTATGCTTCGCGGACGGTTTCCGAATATTGAACTTCCGTTTGCCGATGCTTGAGCTCTCAAGCCAGCAGCGGTTGTCGGCTTTGCCTGAGTTCTTTTTCTATACGTTGACATCGTGATGAATTCTTAGTATCTAAATTTGTTTCAACACAACGCACTATCCTTTCGAAAATCGCAGAGTCGTCTCAAATCGTTCAAAATGTTCACGAGGTATCACACGGAGACAAGAATTTGTCATGACCAAATCCGATTTTTCAAATACATTTAAACATTGGAAAATCTCGAATGCCAATTTACAGCTGTTTCAACGAGTTGAGTATGTTTGGGGTTTTTTTGGGTGTTTTTATATCAAGAAAGTATAAAACGACAATTCTTCAGAAGGGATTGCCGTGATCTTATTTCGCGCATTTCCGAAACGAGGATTTTCGACGCGATCGTCCTCATCCACTGACAGGCAGTGTTTGACTGAAGAGAGAAGAGTGGAATGGGAGAAAAGGAGGAAAAGGTAGGGATTGCAGGCAGGAAAATCCGCAGTCATTAGAGCCAGTTCACCCTGTCGTATACGACTCGGAGCGTTTCTATTAATAAAGATCACACGCGTGGACCAAACCCCCGATTTAAAGTTGCGCGACGGATGCGAGTGCAAGTATCTTCGATGCCTTCGAGCGTACGACCATACGATAATACCATTGAACAGGAGCTTTTAACTAATCAACGACAAAAGTTGGAAGGGGTACGAGTCGATCGAAATAGCATCCGTAAAAGCAACAGGGACAGAGTATGTAATATCAAGATATTACTCATTGCTCTGTGATAGATAAAACAAACTTTCAATCTTTGAGCCCCGGTCGAATTTAGTTATAGCGATATACGGTGAGATGCGATAAAACGAATGCTTCTTAACATCAAGGCACTTTTCGATCAATTGCACGCGAAATTTCAAGACCAGTCAAGAACCTCCCAAAAGTCATTATCCAATAGAAAATAGTCATTTGGTCCCTCAATTTCTATGGTCTATTAAATTTCACGCAATTCTATCAGAAAAGGAAAGGATTTGATGAAATTTTCCTATATATAATAGAGCGCGAATTATATCGTGGTAAATGTCAAACGATCAGTGTCCCTCCATACGTCGACCCTATTATTTATAGAACCACTCGAGACATTCATGAACACGTCGTTTTTTTTTTTTCACTGAGTTTCCTTTTTCTTTTTCTCGGTGGATGTTTTTCATTCCCGTAGGTCTGCGCCGAGAAGCGATGCGGAATTGGCGGTCCAGTCGCTCTGCGCATAATTACTTGGCAATGGGTACTGATCTCGTTTTAAGATTTGTAAACGCCGCCGCGCACGTTTATCCCTCGCGAAATGTCCAGATGGGAAACCGAGAGTTCAGTGTTCTCCATAGGGGTGTTTTTTTTTTTTTTTTATCTTGACGGTTCCTCGTGATCTTTGTTTTTTTTTTCGTTCATATTGCGAGGGCATTTCGTCTGCAAGCTCAATTATATTTAAACATCAGCGGGGAGACCGGTCTTTAAATATCGAAACTAGTAGGGAGCAACTAAGTATAGAATATTTCATGTATACAACGGACGAGGGATTCGAGAGGTGGAGAGACACGGAGATTCTCCAACTCGTTTCCAGCAAGAGCTCGACGAGCGAATTTGCTTATCAGACAAGGTTAATGCAATAGAATTGTGAATTCACTTGTGATACGAATTGTTGAACATGGTGGTAAAATTTTATAATAAATCGGCGATTCTGCTTTTCAGAGAATTTTCGTAATTTTTACATTACAGCAATGCCTGCATGCATGGACGATCTTAAACGAATGGAAGAATGCATCTCCAAAATCCCATATTTAAATGACGGCGTTGAAGTTGGCATTTTTCGATGATTTTTTTGCAAAATTTCTTTCCACAGATTGGCGTGGCTAAAAACGTACGAACATTATTAAATATTGATGAAAAAGAGAAACAGAAAAAAGAGAATTCGTTATCTTCAAGGATACAAATTTTACTCTTATTTCAATTAACGAAATTGACCTTTCGCAACTACTGTTTGTTTTTTTCTTTTTTTGAGAGAATCGTTTATAAAACTTGATCGCTGAAAACTGGTAGAGACTACAAATCCTCGATCGAGTCCTAAAACACCTCGTTGCGTTTCGTACCGCTCCGAAGCATATCGTGAATGTTTCGGTTAAGGCCAGAAATCCCTTTAGAATTTTCAAAAAATCGTTTTTTTTGCATATTTCGAAAGTATAATACCCAAAGAATATACTGACCAAAGGAAAACCCGAAATAATGAATATTTGCGGAGTTATCGCATATAGTGTACAGCGGAATGACAGAGCGACAGACAGAAACTTTAAACGCGATTATCTCGAAACAATATTTTCAAAAACTGCTCGTGTCGTAGCTCCAAAAGTAATCTACCGATTTCGATGAAATTTTGGGAGATCACCCTCAGTAATATTATCGGAAGGATATACCTACAGTTTGAAAAGTAGCGTGTAAATAAATACCTTTTTAGGGGTCAAGCATGTCAAAAAAATCGTCGAAAATTCGAACTTTAGAGTAAAAGCCCTCCCAAATTTTCAATTTTGCACTTTGTCATCATTTTTTAGGTATATCATTCCCCTTAATATGTCAGTAAACGAATGACACTTGTTAAATCGTTTTCAGATCAACAGCAAAAGAGTGATAAATGCAGCACTTTTCGATGTCACGGAAAACAGGCGTCCGAAGACCCTTAATAACGACGCCATTTTGTGTGTCATCGTAACAAAAAAAAAACCTTCCAAACTTGAATACTTCAATAAAATTATGTTAAAATTCCAAAATGATTAGATTATTTTATCCTCTTTAAAAAAAAATCTCGAAAATACCTATTTTTCATGCTTCTAAAGGGATTTCTGGCGTTAACTTTTCGATTTTTTCTTACAATTTGGTCGCAATCGATTAGCACGTGTCTACGTAACAATAAAAATTTGCCCCGTTGCGTCACACAATTCAACATCTCCCGTGAAGAAAATCCGCGTGCATTCGCAGATAGTGAAAGTATTTTAGTCCGGGTATGCAAGAATAGAGGTTAATCTTCCTCGTAGCTGGCCCAAAAATAACGCGCAGTGCCGGTAACGCGTAAAATAGATTGAATGTTGTGTAGTGATTATCGCGGGAGCATTTTCACGTACGTGCGCGAGTACAAGCGCGTGTTCATACATAGGTATGAGTACACGATAGAATAATATAGAAAAGCTTGAAGGAAGTAGACTCGGTGTCTGCCAATACGAGAGTCGAAGGATTATCACTTGGCTGGTTCTCGAGAGTTATTAGGAGCTGTGACACTCTTCGTGCTATGACCAAACGAAAAAAAAAAAGGTATCTTGAGTTTTTGTTCGAGGAAATCTCGTGTAACTTAGCTTTTACCTACGAAAATAACTCACGTTGGTGCGAAGGTAGTGCGAAACAGAGAAAAAGAGAGAAAGGTAGAGATACGCGTGCCACTGTTACAGCCTTGGCCCAGTTTGCGAAAACGATCGAAAATAAACAATTCTCCATGTTCCAAAGACAAAACTAATGGATATAACGTACCTCGTTATGATTGACCTTAGGCTCGTCGCAATCACCACCGGATGTAACGTCTTGCTTCTCCGGATCGATTTCCTGTCGCACATGAATATTCGTTCGTTAATTATATGTGATTAAGGCCGGATCCTGAATTAAAAGATAAAAAAAATCAATTTTTTTTATTGTTTGAATCTATTTCTGATGTGTCTATGAATGTCTAGACAAAGTTTTATAGAATATTCGAAATATTTCCAAAGATACAGCATTGAACGTAGTGGAGTGTCGAGCAGGTATACGGGCAGGTAACAAACTTTAAAGCTCGTTTTCTCGAGTTTTCGTTTTTTACGATTTTTCTAATTTGGCGTACCTGATTACGAAAAAACTAAAAGTCCAACCGAAACAAACCAAAGCTTGTTCGCTTCAGTATCGTTTTCTTTTCTATTTGAATTAAAAACATTGTCGAAAAAAAATTCTTAACAATTTTTTTAGCAAGTTGAAATAATTTTTTTTTTCACAAAAACCCGAGGAAACATTCAAATTTCAAATTTTTAAAAGTTTTTTTTAGTTCATATAGAAAAAAAATATGTCACAATTAAAATAGTTTTTGGTTTTATTGTTTCAGATGAAAATTACGAGCTCCATTTGTCACGCCGTATGGAAACAGCAGTGACACGAATGTGCATAAAAATCGGTTGCCTGTTGATATTTTGCTTTGAAAAAAATTGTTTTCTTATGTTCAGAAATGTAATAAAATAATCGGAAAATTTCGCTAAACTTTTTACCTGAAAAAAATTCCTCAAAATACCAATTTTTCGAACCGGCTAATTCAGGATCCCGCCTTAATCGATTGCGTGATACTTTTCGAATCAGCGGTAGACATATTTTGCAAAAGCTAATACACGGAATAAGACAAAGATGCTCGGATGCGCAAGCTTCAAAACGAGCAGAACATCACGATGTAAAAAAAAAAAAAATAACAGCAAATTAAAACTTCGAAGAGACTTTCATAAAAACACGAGTTTATCCCTGATAAGCATAGACACAACAGTAGTTTTTCTCGTACAAATATATTTTACTATTTCCCCGTTTTATTTTCGATTGAAATATAATAAATCTCTGCAGAGGTCGTAGTCATCGACCATTATTTCGTTCAACGTATATGGTGGCATAGTCATTAGTTCGTAAATTCTAGACACGTCTTATGTCACTTCTGTACCCGTTCGAACTCAGATGCGACGAAAACGTGTGTTGTTGTGTAACTATTGGACAATAGCTAGCATAAATCCTTAAAGGTGAGTCAACGATGGAGAAGGTTGCTAGGGGAGGGGAACAAGGGGTGGAAGAGACAGGGATGAAATTGAGTACGTTTTTGTCCCGTATTTTGGGAATTTAAACAACGTAGAAATGGAACACCCAGTTCTTATTATTAGATATTGACTGCGACGTCACGCGAAATAGTGATTTGGTCACGCCTACGCGTAGCTTCGACGCTTTTGTGAAACGTTGAAATTTCGTGGAAAATACGGGTATTGGTGCGTATAAATATACGTTTGTCTGGGGATATGGTAGAATTTTCGCAGCTTCCAATGTTATATTAGTATTGCGGTGAAAGCTACGAAGGCAAGGAACACTCGGGAAATCGAGGTCAGAATTTCTTGTTACTCACATCCATGTCGACGTGTACGACTCCGGTCGATCTTCTTTTGGGTCGTCGTCTCCTTTGTATAACTGCCTGTGTCGCCTGTGCATTTCTACTATCATTCTCCTTGTCTTGTTCTGTAACAATGTTTTTTATTGCTTGATCCGAACACGCTCAGACCAATATACATTAGGGTGCGGACACCAGCGAATCGCGACGTCGAATACTAATAGTGACATTCATTTATAATTCTATCCGGGAACGGAGATGAAATTCGTTTTAAATGGGCTATTACTAATTGTCGTGCATCGTGAATTATCGTAATTTGAGAAAAAACAGCTTTAATCGTTATTAATCATATAAAATGGAACTGAAGACAACGATGATCGAAATGACAGTCTTTTCATCATCAGATAATCTAGGGACTATCGCTCTTTGCTGTAAAATAAATCATAACACTCTTTCCACTATCGTCAACATCTGGCTGTCTTGATGACATATCTTTACTTAATTGTAATTATTAAATGGCAACTCATTTATTTACATATTTCGAGCTTGTTAGTTGAAAGTCAATATCCTCATAAATGTATCGTAAAATGACTCATTGAATGTTCATGTACTTGTTACTTCTAAGTTTCTAGTCATTTCTTAACAAAAATGCTCTCTTATCAGACATCTTTTTCGTTGCACGCAGCAAATCTCGGAAAATACAAGTATGAACACTTTTTTAATTTAGGCCGAGTTCGTACGCACCCTCCAATACACGATATTTAAATTGACGATCGAAAACGATCAGGTTTTGCGAGTGCTGGGAACGCTACGTATTATCAAGCTTTTCTTTGTACCTTTATCCTCTGGTGGCTTCAATGGTCTTCTAAGAGGTAAAGTGACCGTCGTTTCGGCAGTACTTGCCGCTATTGTTTCCACTGGTGCAGAGCTGGGTCTTGGAATACCGGTACCACCGGAAGGTCTCCTTATATACGCTGTGGTAGTATCCGATGACCTGTTATTAGCGTCCTCCAACTGAAACTAATCAGCGATCCTTCAATATAAAAATCTCTTTCGCCCTATCATTTATACAATGAATTTCCATTTTCTGCAATCGACGTGAAATAAAAAAAAAAAACATTAAACAAAATGTCGCTATCGTCATATACTTAATGCTGCTTGTGTTTATGCACGTGCGTATCCATACGCACGCGAATAATTGAAACAGTACTTCGAACCGAAACGATTCGTTAAACAATTGATATAGAAAAAGCAGGCAACACTGTTCGTGCATACGGTGTAAAATAAGGGGGCATCAATTAATTACGTGAGGTGATTTTGGGGATTTTTCGACCCCCTATACCCCCCGGTGAGATATGAGATTTTTTCAACCCTCTCCCCCCTCCCCTAATCCCACGTGAGATTTTTCAAAATGCATACGTTTACGGAAAATAAATTGTAGAAGAAGTAACTGCGGTTGTAGTTCGATTTACTCCAGCATGTAAAGTAGTAGAGAGAGTTACTACTTTACATGGTGGAATAAATGGAACTGCAACCACGGTTTATACTACTACAATTTATTTTCCATGTTTAATCAAAATAAGTTAATCGGTGTTTGATTGCGTTGGGTTTATTAAAAAAAAAACATTCTGTACCGCTCACATATTATGTGAACGCCACAAAGCAGAAATAATATTTATCGCGGTTCAATTAAATTAAACCGCGATAAATATTATTATATGTGATGTAGCTACTTTCTTGAAATGAATAAGTGGAATTTCACTGATTCAAGCCAGTGAAAGAGAAT
>JAPYZJ010008690.1:0-12448 GCA_030522765.1 Ophioninae sp. B BG-2022a
AAAGTAGGAGGAATCAAGGTGGGGAAGGAACAGGAGGAAAAACGAGGTGGGAAGCCGTAAAAACCCGAAAGGGTGTACGGGGTGGTACAACAATAAAAATAGAAAAGAATAGGTAAGTATACACCAGGCGCACATGCACATCAGAAAATCCGAGGACCAGAAAAGCGCAAAGAGAGCAAAAGAAAAGGAGACAGGATGCCCTCCAACTAGGCGGTCTCAGAAGTAAGGAGGTGTCCGTGTAACGAAACCTTGAATTGAGCAAGTGAACCCGCACTGGTTATCGGTGAGGTAAAAAATGCCAAAGTGAAATTACATTGATGTGAACAAATGAAAAAACTGATGAGTTGGCCAAACCCGATGGTAAACAATGCGACGAACGCAAAGGAGCGGAGGTAGACACGGATTCACGATCAGACTAATTTATTGACATCATCGGTGGAGGAAATTGCAATACGCGGCTGGCCATCGGATTTGCGAGCGAAGATACAGCCATTCTTAGTCCACACATACTTATAACCGAATGACCGAGCGCGCCCACCAACCGAATGGAGTAAGTTATATGAAGGGGCTGGGAGAAGCTCGTTGATAAAAATGCTACCATTAGAATGACCGCTGAGGACCTCATATATCTGGAGGTTTCGCTTGACTCGTTTCGCATTGATGATAGCGTCACGGACAGCCGACAATGAGAGCGCAACAATGAGAGAAAACAATCGCGGAGCCGGTTGTGATCCGGTAATAAGATGGGTGTCACTTTGCGAGGCGGAACTACGACGAATCGGACGCCCTGATAATAAATGACACGCAAGCTCAGGAAGGCCAAGAGCCGTCAAAACCTTCACAACCAACTGTTTCGAATCATCAGTGACACTGGCAGGAAGACCAGCTATGACTAGCTCATTGGAAACAAGTATCAACCCGGGAGTCGAATTGGATATCCTAGAACTAAGCTCGTTCATCTCATTGCGCAGAATAGAGTTTTCAGCCTTAAGGGCCTCGAGTTGAGTAGTATGATCGTAAACTGCCCTAACCAGTTCAGGTAGAACAGCAAGAGAATCGTTAATCTTCCTGAACGAATCATTCGCACATGTCGTGGCTTCGCGCTGCTCAGTGACAAATGCTGCGAGATTAGCTTCATTGGTTTTCAGGATACGCATTAATGAGTCCAGCGTGACATCGGATGTACTTGAGGAAGAAGCACTAGTAGATGCAGCCGATAGCTTGAACATATTGCTAAGGGATGATTTACAGCACAGTGGGATGTTACAATTTTGGAAAAAACTACGCGCACAGCCGGGGTGGAAAACGCGAAGGCAGCTATCACAAGTAACCAAATCCCGGGCTATAGACTTGTAGCATTTAAGACAAACTGGAAGAATGTGATAATTTCTAATTTACCGACCCAAGGTGACACCTCAGAAGGTAAACGAGAGGCAGGATGCCACGCGAGAATAAGCGACACACGTGTCGAGCAATGTACGCAACGGAATAAATACTAAGACGGAGATAATAGCTACAACAGCTCCTGCAGCGGCAGAGAGGAAGAGTGAAGCCGTCAGCTGACCATGCGGCTTAAGTGAGATGGAAGAGGCTCCAACGGCGGTAGAGCGAGCACAGGAGCGGTAGCTGAGGAGGAGAAGAACGGGTCACGAGGTCTCGAGTACAGCCGAGAGTAACCGAAGACAGCCGAAGGAGCAGCGAGACAGGTGAACGATGATGGCCACGCGGATGACGAAAATGACCATCAAGAAAAATAGGTTGCGAGTTCCACGCACATCCAGCAAGTGATAGCAGGAAAAGATTAGATGTAGCGGTGGAAAGCAACAGGGGGCATGCTTTAGAACTGCAAAGAAATGCCCGCAGGCAAAAGAAGCAGTATCGAGCCAGAGAAATGATAGAGCCGAAAAGAATGCGTGCAAGCAGACTCACCGAGGTAAAAGCGGAGAGACAGACGGAGAGAGAGACAGATTTGATTTGATTGGATTTAGTATGCCCTAGCACGCTATGGGGCAAAAATGAGAAAAACAGCAGTACACAGAGAATACAAAAAAAGAACTTAATACTAAACTTAAAGCTAAACTTGAAATTAAACATAGCCGAACCGAGAACTATAAAAATAGAAAATTACAGAAAAAATATAAAAATTCAGAAAAGATAATAAAGATACAAATTATACATAAGTTAAAAGATACACACCACGCACGCGCAAGCACACCAGAAAAACCGAGGACCAGAAACGCTCTAAAAAAAAAACGCAAAATAAAGAAACGCAAAATAGGGCGCCACGAAGGAGACGGGATGTCCCTATACTAAGCGGACTCAGAAGGAGATGGCCGTACAACAAAAACTTGAATTGTGGAAGTAAAACCACGCTCGTTACCGTACGAGGCAAGGAATGCCAAAAATACGCCGCCGAACGGTGCAAAGAGCCGCGGAGAGCAGCAGTTGAATGATGAGGGATGATAAAAGTCGGTTGTGGAATCCTAGTAGAACAGCGATCGGGACGTTGAGCAAGTGGAAGCAATTCACGTAGGTAGGTAGGGGCATTTAGGAAGAGGATCCGATACGTAATGCAGCCTAAAAAGTATAGCCAACGATTCGCGACAGACAGCCACTTGAACCGCAATCGATGATGAGTAACTCGTTCGTCACGTCACAGGTCAAAGATAAAACGAACGCAATGATTAACCAGACGTGTAACCTCGAATTGAAATAATCCGGTAAATCGAGCTGTAGAAGACAACACTAGTCGAGATAGGGAAAGATCAAAGTTGAGACTAGTTTGATTCGAAGCGCCGTAGAAAGGGACTGCCTATGATATTTAAGGCGGTGCAAAGCAAAATTGACTTTCTGTGAGATGGCCGACACATGGTTATGTCAGGACAAAGTACTGGAGAACCCAACGCCGAGACTACGAGCTGAATCCACGAAGGGAACGACCGAGGAACCAACAAGGACTTGAGGACAAGGACAAGGACTTGAGGACAAGTCAGTAGATCCAGTGATCGCACGTAACTAGAACTACACAGGATGATAGCCTCGGACTTTGCCGGGTTCAGGGTTAGACAATTGGAAATGGCGAAGTCAGCTACAACGTTAGCATCATGAGAAATCATATCAATGGCCGCATGAAGATCGGAAGGATGGAAGTGCAAATAAATCTGGGTATCATCAGCAAAGACCATTAAACTCGAATAGCGGAGCCGATTGGCAATGTCGTTGATGTACAGTGAGAATAAGAGAGGGCCGAGAACCGAGCCCTGGGGGACACCCATGATGGTGGGGACCCACTCAGAGCAGCGACCAGCACAATCGTCATCAGCTTCGACAGCAGTCTCAAGTGGCAAACCGTGTCAAAGGCCTTACTGAAATCAAATAAAAGCATGATGGTCAACATCTTCTGATTAACCCCCCGACGAATGTTATCAGTAATACGCAAAAGCACTGACTGAGTGCTATACGATTCTCTAAACCCCGATCGTCCTGGCGATCGTGGCTAATATGGTTAGAGTTAAGAAACGCAGTTACTTGCGAGAAAACAATACGCTCGAGAATCTTCAACAAATAGGGGAGATTAACTATTGGCCTAACATCGGAAGGAGTGAGAGAAATACGTACTTTTAAAAGCGGGCGAATATAAGCACGCTTCCATATAGACGGGAAAAGAGAATGGTCAATTGAAAGATTGAAAATGGAGGCGAGATAGCGTGCAAGCAAAGCTTTGGATTGAAGCACTGCAAATGGAACTGTACCGTCGGGATCCATACTCAAGGAGGAAGAAGCATTAGAAGATAGTACTTTGAGGATGGTTGAGACAGAGACGGCGCTAAAGTCAAAGGAATGGGTAGGTTGGGGACAAGGTGAAGAGTGCAATAGATTGAGGATGTCGGAGTGGCACAGCGGTACACGACCAGAAGATATCGAAAGGAAGTGAGAAGAGAGCGGAGAGGGTGTAAAGAAATTGAACGGGGATGGGAAATTGAACTTAGCAAGCCCAAGCGCAGCTAGCTCTTTCCACAGGCGAGCCGGCTCAGAAATAGAAGATAGCCGATCAAAAAAGAAGCGTTGGCGATTAGTCCTCAACAGGTACGATAAACTGATAGGTGCAGTGGAAATCGCGATCGCTTGACTCTCCGGTAGAGAAGGTCACGCATGCATTAGAAGTTTAATTTCATTCGTAAGCCAAGGGGCATGGCGACGCCGAGTACAGAGAGGTCGAAGAGGTGCAAACGAATGGAACGTATCGGCGAAGGTGGTGAGCAAGGTACTAACCAGCTCGTCGAAAGCAACCCCGCTAATCTGCAAGTCCGCATCGGGGAATAAAGAGCTCAATTTACTGTCAATTTCCGCACAGAAGCCAGCCTCATTAAAATTGCACAACGGTCTTCTAAAAATAATACGGGGTGCGAGGTCCGCAGCATGAAGCAGGTAACCAAGTCTGAGAGCATCATGACCCGCAATAAAAGGGACACTGGACTTTTTGAAAGAGTACAACTTAGCATCAGAGTCGAGGAGCATCACATACAACCATGAGTCACACAACGCGGTGTGAAAAGTGGGTTCAGAAGGAACAATGAAAAGTGAATTCGAAAACGCAAGGTCCCGAAGAGTGCGGAACTCATAGTTATCAGAAAGTAGATTGCAGTTAGGGTCACCTGAAATAATGATATTAAGATAAACATGACTAAAACGATGGAAGCTCTCAAAAAAATCGGAAAACAGAAGACCCTCGGGTCTTCGATAAACCGAAGAAAAAAGGACAGACTGACCATTAGGCAAGGAGAGTTCCAAAATGAGAAACTCAGGTGAATTTAAAAAGACTGGAGGTGATGCAGCGAAAACTCTGGCCATAATCGAAAGTATGAACGTAACAGGCTACCCCGCCTCCCATGCGCCCAATACGATCATTCCGAACAATAAAATAGTCGGGAATCGCAACAAGATCATCCGAAATGTTATGGTTAAGCTACGATTCCGAAATAAAAATGATATGGGCAGGTTCGGATGCAAAAGCAGACCTGAGGAGGTCGATATGACCTAAGACTGAATTAGCGTTAAAGTGAACCACTGAAAAAACTGGCGAATTGGCCGAACCTAATGATAGACGCTGTGTCGAGCGCAAAGGAGCAGAGGCAGGCAAGGACTCACGGTCAAACTAATTTATTGATGTCAACGGTGACGAAAATTGTGATACGCGGCTGGCCATCGGATTTGCGAGCGAAAATACAGCCATTCTTAGTCCAGACATACTTATAGCCGAGAGAACGAGCGCACTCGCGGACCGAACGGAGTAGGTTATATAAAGGCGCGGGGAGGAGCTCGTTAACAAAAATACTACCGTTGGAGTGACCACCAAGGACCTCGTGGATCGGGAGGTTACGTTTGACGCGTTTAGCATTAATGACTGCATCGCAGACAGCCAATGAAGTAAGCGCGACGATGAGGGAAAACGAACGCGGAGCCGATTGAGGCCCAGCAGCGAGATGGGTGTCACTCTGCGAGGTAGAGCTACGACGAACAGGACGTACTGACAGAATGTGACTCGCGAATTCCGGAAGATCAAGAGCAGTAAAAACCTTCACAACCAACTGCCTCGGATCATCGGTGGCACTTGCAGGAAGACCAGCTATGACCAACTTATTGGAAGCAGAGAACAGAGAGAGACAGAGAGAGGGAGAGAGAGAGAGAGAGACAGAGAAAGAGAGAGAGAGAGAGACAGAGAGAGATGATGATTATATTGATTAAGCCCTAGAACACTATGGGGCTAAATTGACAAACATACAATAAAAAATACACAAAATCAAGTATACGCAGAATACATAACCGGAATATCCGGGATCACAAGCCGTGAAACGGATTAAACATTTATAATAAAGTTATCAAATATAATACGAAATACAATACTAAATCAGTCATGGTCCGAAAAAGAAGCGCAAAGCCTTGAATAATAGTACAAAAAATCGCAAAAACAATAAGTAAAGCTAGAACGATCGAGCGAGAACGAGTAACCATACTATGACAGACTTTCAATGGAAAACAGATAAGAATGCAATCGTGACTTCAAGACTGGAAGTGAAGGAGAATCTCTTATATTTCTTGGCAACGAGTTCCAAAAATACGAAGCCGTAAGGGCAAAAGATCGCTGCATTTGAGTGGTGCGGTGGTTTCGAATGGAGAACACCTTAAGTGGGAATCGTCCAGAGCTTCTATTCACATTGTCATTCAGCATCAACAATTCACGGACATAACACGGCCATGGTAAATTGAGTATACGATAGGTCATTATCCCTAAAAAATAAAGTCGCCTGCTTTTAACAGATAGCCAATTAAAACGACGACGATAAGGTGTAATATGCTCATCACGCTTAAGATTGAAGATGAAGCGTATACAAGTGTTGATAAGCCGTTGCAGCTCTGCATTCAAATCTTCACTGACATCAAGAAATACAAGACAACAACAGTCAAGATGCGGAAAAACCAAGGAAGAGACAAGCTTGACTCGTAGCTCAGTCGACAGCGAGTTTTTGTGGTATTTAAGCCGATAAAGAGTGCGATTTACTTTTTGCGAAATATACGCGACATGTCGCCGCCATGAAAGGCTGGGAGTGAAATAAACTCCGAGATTTAGCATTTCACATTTGACAAACAGCATATAAGTACAATAATCAAACAATATTTACACTCGAACCGTCGGGGACAGCTCATATATAAAAGACTAGCTATAGATAGACACTTAAGTATACAAAAATAATTTATAGTAGGTCAATAATAATCGATGACGGCACCAATAAACAGATATCACAATGATGTACACAAAAGATGAACAATCATAGATTCAATCAAAATTCAATGAAAGATCCGACCAAGAACATGTCGCTGCACCTACAACGCATTTTCAAGCGCTAGCAAATAAGCCCGTAATCGCAATTTAAAGATCGACAGAGTCGATGTGACCGGAGACTGAGTACGAGTAACCAACGAGAGAGACCCATGACCAGGCAGTCATTTAAGCATATCCAGATCCTGAGGGGAACGAATTTCAATACACGATTGTCCATCAGTTTTACGGACGAAAATTGTGCCTTTTTAAAACCACTCGTATTTGAACTGCAATTGGCGAGCACGCACTTTAGTTTAGCACAAAAGCGAGCGACGGAAAGAGAGACGGAGAGAGAGACGGAGAGAGAGACGGAGAGAGGGACGGAGAAAGGGACGGAGATAGAGACAGAGAGAGAGAGAGCGAGAGAGAGAGAGAGAGATTGATAAATTTATTATGCCCTAGAAATCTATTCGGGCTAAATAGAAGATACAAAATAGAACAATACAATAAAAACAGAATATAAAGCCGCAGAAACCAAATGAAAACAACTTTAAATTAATATAAAAGTAAGAAATTATCACAATGACAATAATGATATCAAAAAGAGAAAAAAAACAATGAATGAAGATAAAGATATCCGCACCTAATAACTAATGAGACTAGACAGACGCCCATCCATCCTTCTATCATCCGTCCATCAACTCTTTAAAAATAACGATCAACCATCCATCAGCTCTTTTACATGATTTTATTGATAGGATTAATCCATGCGAAGAATTTTTAAGAGCAGTGCTTCGGGCCACTACGGACGGGCCATCGCAGATTTTATTTTCATCACCGATTCACAACCGATCCAGATCGGATTCACGCGCAATATGCACCCGAGCCTCCCCTTCAGCCTTCCTGACAAAAATTTAACCATCTCTTACCCAAACAAATCTGAAACCCCGTTCCGAAGCCTTAGATATAATTTTGCGCAGCAATTCATACGTATCGTGAGGAAGCATTTCGTTAACGAAAACATTAAAGTTCTTGCTAGCTTCCGCGCAGGTAGGCGAAACCGCAGACCATTTAAGTTCACGCTTTGTCTGTTTCTTTTTTAATACTGTACTACGGACAGTATTTGAAGTGAGGGAGACAATGTACGACTGTCGCAAAGTGCTGGTGGGCGTGCCTGTCGGTGACCTGGAGGCGGCCGATTGCTTGGGTTCCAATCGGACGGTACCGGGGACCGACTGGCCACTTGGGGTGCTGCGCGAATACGTAGCCTCCTGCACCCAAGTTGAACACCGCACCTCCTCATGGTGCGTACCGGGTGCTCTCTTCGAGCAGCAGAGCGGTGTTCAGCGGTCTCCGGACTTTCGGGGGCGTTGGGTGGGTCACCTTGATGTCTTTCGTGTTCAGGACCGTTGCGCCCGGACGGGGATAGTGATGCCCGCAATGTGCTCTGGCCTGTCGAGTGGCTTCGTGTAGTCTCGGGCACGGGGACTCTAGGCCTCCCCGGCGGCCGTGGGAGTCCTGGGGCTTCACCGGGGCCCTCGTCACTCCCGCTCCGGAGCCAATCTGGGGCATGATAAACGGGGGTCTCCTCTGTTCCCCATAGGTGGATCGAGCCGTTAGACTGATCCCCCGTTTTCCGTTGGCGGCGGGTGTTGGGACGAGCGGCAGGCATGTCTGATACATGCTGCGGCTAGCCAAATCGGATGCGTTCACTTGTGTGAGCTCAGGTGAAGAAAGCGGCTCAGCCACATAGGTTGACCCCTGTCGCGCGTTGCCGGCGCCTCCCCCCATCATGGGCGAGCGGGCCGGTACCCATCGATCTGCCGGGAAACGGAGCTTCGGCTCCCATCGTTCCTCATCCCGAACCTACCGTCCTTCCTTGCCCCTCTACTAACAATACTTCTTTTCTTTTCAGGTAGGCATCCCGGGCCCGGTCTCGTTGTGGCCTTAAGCCACAGTGGCGGCACGGAACCGGGTGCCATTAGGTTTAAGTTTAATATTTTCTTTATTTTCCGGTCAATCCAGGGGCTGTCACGCTGAGTCCAGCGGGGCAGTACGGGGAGTCGCGTCCCTGGGATCCTTAGCGAAATACACCGTAAGCCTGTGGGGCGTCGCAACGACCCATCGGCGTCTGGCGAGCGGTGTTCCCGTACTTGCACGTGGCACTGCGAGTCGGCCGCTGGTGGTACGTGGCGTTTCACAGGAGTGGGGGCCTTGCCTTAACAGCCCGGGCTACGAGGATGACAACCGCTATAAAAATACCAAACAGTAAGTTTAGGTGGGCAGCGATGCGGTCCTGGCTGGGGGGAAGGCCCAGTCTTTAGCTCACCAACCTCCGGGGTACCTGGAGGCCCCTCGGAGTATTCACCCCTTGCCCAGGCAAGGCGGCGCTGCCTGGGTCGACATTCTTTCTGGCCAGTCTCGTGGGAATAGTTATGGCTAGAATCAAAACAGGCGTGAATGGTGGTGTGACTGTAGATGGACGAGTGAGGGGCTCAGTCGTGCGTCCGTGCACCCGTCAGGCGGTGTTGGAGTCGGGCGCGCGTCTCAACTCTCCATTGAGGTCGCCCCCAAGGGCCCCGCGCCGCCCACGGGTTGTCGGACGAGTAGATGACCGGGCCCGGTATGCGCAGTTTGGCCTTCGTGTCGTTAGGGTTGTCTTGGATAGGGTCGATAGGATCAGGGAAATAACTCAGGCTAGGGAAGTCAGGCAAGTAGACCGGCCAATCGTGGCGGAGCGCGAACAGGTAGTTAACGCGATCGTTGCGAACCGCCCCCCCCTCCCCCCCACCGCCCCTGTTAGGCAGGCAGCGGTAAATGTGGCCGCACCGGGCGGCCGAGCTTTCGCGAAGATTAGGATGATGCAGCTGAACGCCCGGCGTTCGGCTGTCGTTTCGGGTGAGGTGCGTTCGCTCGCTGTCCAGAAGCGATTTGACGTCCTGCTTTTGCAGGAACCATACGTCCGACGCCAGGGCATGAGCCACACCTTCTACGGACTAGGGACTGGAATGAGGGTTGTGGCCGTCCGCTCGGAACGTCCCTGGGCGGCGGTCGCTGTTTGCAACTCCTCTTTCCAGGTTATCTTCCTCTCGCAGCTCAGCACTACGCACTGCGTTTGTGCCCAAGTGCTGGCACCAGGCTTCTCGTTCTACGTCATATCCCACTACTTCCAGTGGAGCGACGAGATCGAGGAGCACCTCAGACACTTCGAGCCAGTGCTTCGTACGCTGAGGGGGCAGAGAGTACTCGTCGGGTTAGACGCGAACGCCCCCCCCCCTCTGTGGAGCTCAGGCAACGGATAGGCGCGGTGCCAAACTGGAGCGGCTCATCCGTTGATTTGGGTACACCGTGTACAATGATGTCAACCAGCCGCCCACTTTCTGGACGGTCACGGGTTTGTCATACATCGACGTAACCCTGGGGTCGCCTTCCATGAGCCGCTTCGTCGGCGTGTGGAATGTGCGGCAGGACTGGACAACGAGCGATCACAACGCTCTGGATGTCATGCTGAGAGTGCCGAAGGACGCTGGAAATGAAGGCCGCTCCGGTGCCCGTCGGTTCAACGTTCAGATGGCCGACTGGAACCGCTTCGACCAGACCCTCACCGACTTGTCGGTGCAACGGCTAGAGGCGCTCCCGCGGACATCCGCCTTAGAGGTCGAGGAGATGCCTGGCGTTCTTGCGAGCGTCCTTACGGGGGCTTGCGAGAGCGCTATGCCTAGGAAACGGTCGTTTAGGAAGTCTGTCCCGTGGTGGACTACCACTCTTACTCGCCTCAAGAAGGAGGTTTACCGGCAGCGTAGGGCCTTTCAGAGGGAACGGGATGGCGATCATCGCCTCGTGCTCCGGCTAGAGTACCGTACATCTTTGCGGGAATACGGCCGGGAGGTGAGGAGAGCCAAACTTGGAAGCTGGAGAAGCTTCGTTTCGTCGCACGGCAACGAAAAGCCCTGGGGTTTTGTTTATAAACTCCAGTCGGATAAGCTTCGCGTTGAGAGGGTGCTCAGCACAATCCGGCGAAAGGATGGCGTCACTATGGATATGGAAGAAACCGCCAGCTTCCTCCTCGAGGCTCACGTCCCCGAAGATCGGGAAGAGGATGATACCCCCGAACAACGAGCTGTCAGGGAGGGCGCTTTCGTTGCGCCCGAGACCCCGAACGACCCTGAGTTCACTCGAGCCGAGCTCGCCGCCCACCTTCGTACCCTCAAGAGTGGGAAGGCCCCGGGACCCGACCTGATCGAGGTCGTGGTGCTGAAGAGAGCCTTCTCGGTCATTCCCGATCAGTTGGTTCGTCTTTTCAACGGTTGTCTAGGTTTGGGCGTCTTTCAAAGACAGCGTTAGGTATCTCGGTGTCCATTTTGACAAGGAGCTGGGAGCTAGCTCCCATTGCGCGTATCTGCGAAAGAAGAGTGCATCCCTCTTCGGTATCTCGGTGTCCATTTTGACAAGGAGCTGGGAGCTAGCTCCCATTGCGCGTATCTGCGAAAGAAGAGTGCATCCCTCTTCGATAGGCTCGGAAAGTTGCTAGGGCCGGGTGGGGACTTAGATTCGCCGCGGTTAAGGCGATTTACCGGGGAGTTTTTGAACCGATGGTCACGTACGCGGCCGCCGGATGGTCGGACTTCTGCAAGGGGTTCGATCTTCGCGGACCTAGGAGCGCCCAGCGACTCGCGCTTATCGCGGTCAATGGAGCGTATAGAACGATATTGTACGACGCGTCGTGCGTTATCGCTGGGGCGGTCCCGTTGGACGTCCTCTTGGAAGAGGCTAGGGCTAGGTACCAGATTAGAAAGGGGAAAGGCGCCGAGATAAACGGGATAGTAGTTCCAGCAGGAACGGACAACGCGGTAGATAAAATAAGGGACGAGACATATAACATGTGGCAGGCCGCCTGGCTACCTTCCAGCAAAGGCCGTACCACATTTGCCTTCTTCGGGAGCGTTCGCGATCGCATGAGGGCTGGCTGGGTCCGGCCGAACCACTGGAGCGCGCAGGTTCTCTCCGGCCACGGCAACTTTGGGGCGCGTCTTGCGTCACTGAATCTTGTCGAGGAGGAGAACTGCGGCTGTGGGCGGTTGGACACGGCTCAGCACTTCCTGCTCGAGTGCCCGCACTTCGAACGGCAGAGAGTCGCTCTGCGAGACTTCACCGGCGAGAGGGGTTGGCCTGCGGCGGCCCACCACTTGGTGGCCAGTGCCGAGGCCTTCTCCGTCTTCGCCGACTTCTGTCGCGAGGCCCTTTGGCACAAAGGCGCTAAGGGGGTCTAGGGGCCTGGTCCAAGGCCACGGGGGGTCGGTGACCGGGAAGAAAGGAAAAATTACAATAGATAAACGACAGCGGTTCGGAGTAGCCGACACCCGGATAGGTCAGTAACGCAGGCCCTGTGTCCCGGCCTGCGAGTCAGGTAGAAGGATGTAAGTCCCTCGGTGCCTAGCTGGAGAGTACAGTGCCTTCATTATATGCCTGGACCTGGCTGAACGAGCGCTGTGTTCACGGTGCGGTAATATTACGGCCGCATGAAGTCACCGCCTTCTGCCGATTTTCTTATGATTGACGTTTCAGATTGATGTGTCACGAGTTATTTGGAGCTCGTGAGGCTATGTCATCATCTCTGCTGACATAGCC
>JAPYZJ010008701.1:0-16317 GCA_030522765.1 Ophioninae sp. B BG-2022a
GAGGTTTGGGTATGTTGAGGTTTGGGTATGTTTGGGTTTGGGTATGTTGAGGTTTGGGTATGTTTGGGTTTGGGTATGTTGAGGTTTGGGTATGTTTGGATTTGGCTATGTTGAGGTTTGGGTATGTTTGGATTTGCGTATGTTTGGGTTTGGGTATGTTGAGGTTCGGGTATGTTTGGGTTTAGGTATGTTTGGGTTTGGGTATGTTGAAGTTTGGGTATGTTTAGGTTTGGGTATGTTTGGGTTTGCGTATGTTTGGGTTTAGGTATGTTTGGGATTAAGTATGTTTAGGTTTGAATTTGTTTGTGTTTGGGTTTGTTTGGGTTTGGGAAATCAGGATTTCAATGTTAACAGGGAAGAGGGAAGTCGACACGAACCATAAAACGAGGGGAAAAAAAACCTGGAAGCAGCAACGATAAGAACACACATACACACATATACATACAAACACTAATTTTCGATTATTTGCAACGAGGGCGAATGCAAGAGGGTCGCGATACTCAGCGTTTGGGAGATTACGCTACGACTTACGTTTCATTACTACGCTCGATATAAACCGTCCAAATTGATTTCAAGAAGTAAAAATGTGGGTCATCATTTTTTCTAATCTTTCTCAGCGTGGATATCAACCCTCTATAAAAATTTCCTCGTCAATAATTATTTCCCCTCTGATAAGGGAGAAAATAACGACAATTACGAAAATAATGACAATTTATTCCCCCTGTAATCCTAATAGGAAAATTTCGAGACTCGAATACACCGATAAGTTTTTCGATCGATTTTTTGATTGATCGTTTTATTTTTCTCGATGAATTCGATAAAAACTTGAGAATCGTTCAAAGCCGGAAGTGCGACTCGAATCGTCGAAGAAGACTTCCGGTATCCTCGCGCTGGTGTTGTTTTTCTTCCCTGTGAGAACTTCACGTAACAACCCCCCTCGTAATTTCCATCCACGCGACCGTACGTCCCCGTAACGATCGTAGAACGAGAGGAAGAGAAAAGAGCTCGAGGAGGATGGCAAAAATGTCACGGGTGTGAGGAAGCGAGGAAGGATCCTCGTAACTACACGAGTGACTGTTTCACCGCGAGTTAAACGTATAAGGGATGAAGAGGAGAAAAAAAGAAGAGTTGGGGGGGGGGGGAAGAGCCTCGCTCTTCTATTATCGATTACCGATAAACCAGCTCGAGAGCAAAAATCCCCGTGTGCTTTCGCACCTCTCATCGCGGTCCTACCGGCGATTCTCTCAGTCGAGTGCTCGTGGCTTGTGGCTTGAAAGAACGGTAGAAAGAGGATGAAGAGGAGGAGGAAGAGGAGGGGTTGAAACCGGTAGCTAAACAGCCGGTTCTGTGTGTGCACTTCGCGTAACCTCTACCCCTGTTGGCCCGTGGAAAACGAAGGGTTGAGGGAGAACCATCGATAGAAGAGGTTGGGGGGGGGGGGTGACGTACAACAAGGCTCGTGGGGTTGAAAATCAGCCCGGAAAAATCGAGGCGAATAAAAACGAAAATATGGATGTATACTCGAAGGGCATAACGATCCACGTGACACGAGAGTCCGAGAGAGATAGTCGAAACTTTTAAAACCTCGATTTTTCTAGGATAGAAACGTTTTTTTTCAAAATGGCGAAGGGGGGACATCGGTGCCATCGTCCTGAATGCACATACCAAATTTCGTAACGATCGGTTCAGCCAGTCGAGAGAATTGGGGTTTTAAAATTTCGAAGTGGTCGAAAGCGTTATACCATTAAGGACATGACGAAGACGTACCACGTGACACACGAGTGCGAGAGAGATCGAAATTTTTAAATCGCTGTATCTCGAGAACGAAACATTTTTATCGTAAAATTCAAGCTGCTATTTCTATCTCTATGAATTCTTCAAAGACTGATGCTCGATTTTTCGCCGTAAACTTCATCGACCCCGAGAAAACGGATTTCGAAAATTTGTGAGGTTATGTTCGATGTTCGTTGTGCTCTTAACGATCTCCACGTGTGCTCGACTACTCCGAGCATCCACGAGTAAACGAGTAAGAAAATTCAGGAATGAGAAAATACCCAACATATTCATATACTCCAATAAAAAAAAAATCGAAAAAAATCGGTAACTTCTTACCGATCTTTCCCAACCTGGCTTTGCCTTCCGGCACGTGAATCGCCATCGAAGAAATCAACTCGAACAACGATTTGTCCCAGCAATTATTGTCGCATCGAGCGAAGATGCAAAAACGTAGAAAAAACGAGAGAGAGAGAGAGAGAGATAAAGAAAAAAGGAAAGAGACTGACAGATCGTTAGGGACGAGAATCTAAGTTCAGATTGCTTTTTTATCCAGCGGTACGATCTTGTGTACACACAGAAAGCGGCGGGGAGGGAAGGAGGGTCGACGAGCGAAAATAGTAAAAGAGAAACCGAGGGGAACGGAGAAGGAAGTGGACGGGAGTCCGATATAGTCGAATTGATGGTCGCGGAAGTCGCGTGTACGAGTGTCGTTTCACCGTGCTTGTCGCTACACGCCTCGTAACGATATCTGCATTATAGATTTTTCTTTCCTCTCCCTTTTTTCTTCTTTTTTTTTTCTTTTTTTTTTCTTTCATTTTTTTTTTATTATTTCGATGCCTCCGTATATGACGTGGCGATCCGTGGTGCCTTATGTTTATTTGAATGCGGTTATAGGCTGCGAACTCCCGAGGGCTCTATACACCGCCGGAAAACTTCGTCAAAGTCGTATACGTACGTAACCATCGACGCGTTGTTGCGACGCTCTTCGAACGCGGCTACGTTCGATCACGGGACACAAAAGCTTTGGAAAGTGGCGTATCGCCCGATTTTCAGATCTAAGTTCGTCCATGCCCGAAGCAATCGAACCGCGAACGCGTACACGTGTACGGTAATACCGATTCGAGAGAACGTTACTTATGCAGCTTTGAATATTGGAACTGATGGCTAGGGAGAGGAGGGTCTCCAAAGTCACTTTTTGGTTAAATGGGTGTCTCCAAAGTCACTTTTTTCTTTGTTGAAAGGGGGTGTCCCCAAAGTCACTTTTTTGTTGGAGGAAGTGTCCCCAAAGTCACTTTTTTTTGTTGGAGGGGGTGTCCCCAAAGTCACTTTTTTATTGAAGAAAGTGTCCCCAAAGTCCCTTTTTGGTGAACAGGAGAAGTCTCCAAAGTCACTTTTTGAAGGAGGGTCTCCAAACTCACTTTTTGGTGAGGGTCCCCAAAGTCACTTTTTTGTTGAAGAAGCTGTCCCCAAAGTCACTTTTCCTTAAACGGCCTACGGTTATTCGGAAATCGTTCAAACGACATTGGAGAATGGATATCCAAGTGTCGATGGTCTTAAAAATCGTTTCCCTTGAAAATACTCGTACAGGTACCTGGAGGCCTGAACTCGCCTTTGCGTAGGTATTCGTTCGACGACGAGGCAACGGCCGTTCGGGTACGAGGGTTCCGCCACATCGATATCGTATCGAGGGCGTTCTACGTGTCGTTATTAAATAATCATAGCGACAGAAAAAAAATACGGAGCTTAGAAACAAAATTGATGTTTACCGCTCGATTGCTTCGACGCCAATCAGATATCGGAGCAACCGGAAGGAAAAGGGCTGCAAACGGTTGATGCAATAGCCACTACAAGCCCATCTCGTAAGAATTTTCGGGTATGTTTATTCAATAATTTTCTTTTTTCAAATATAAATAATTGTCCGAACGATTTTTCTACGATCTTACATATTAATTAATATTTTTTATAATAATTAATATTTTTTATAGTAATTAATATTTTTTAAAATAATTAATATTTATTAATATTTAATATTTATTATAATAATAAAACATTAAATATATTATTTAATATTTTATTATAAATAATACTATTTATTATTTTTATTTTTAGCATTTATAATTGTTCGGGTCATCACGAACTTAACTTTTTAAGGATGTTCTTGCATTAGATGAATTTGAAGATTAATCGTTTAAAATTTGTACGAACCTTTTTAACTATCATACCATGAGTAAAATTTAATAAAGTTTGACCGTTCTAGAAATCGTAATATTTGTTGTCAAAAATCGTCTCTTTTTATATCTTCCTTTAACCTCGTGTTAAAGTTGCGATTTTTAGATACAAGTAATTTTTCAAAAAGTTACCTTAAAAAAAAATGATTATTTCATGATTTTGTCATTACTTTTTATATAATATTGTGAAAATGACATAAGAACATTTTCGCTACGTTTAGTCCTTTGATCACGATAATGATGATAATCCTAATACGTTACAGGTACTTTTCAGTCAATACGAAATTTTCCTTTTTTTTTTTCGGAAACTTAACCCTTTTCTGTTGCACCCTCTTTTTCGCTCGTGCATATTCCTCGTCTTTTCCACCTTCAAGCCTTGTCGATAATATCGAGCTGTACCGAGTCTCGGTTTATTTATCATACTTTTTTGGCTCAAGCTTCCCCTCCGCACGTTCAGTTCGCTGGGCGATTCTCCAGGGAGTGAGAGAGGGTGAGAACCGATGCGGGAAGAATTTTCCAAGCATGTGTATACGTATACTTGTATTTGTGTGTGTGTGTGTATTTGCCTGGAAGGGCCAGTAGCTCCAGCATGCCGTTAATTGACGTAACTCTACGACGACGACGACGTCGTCATCGTCGTCGTCGTCGGCGGTTCCGATGTCGAATTGTCAGGCTCGATAACGAGATTAATCCTTCGCGCCTCTCACGAACGTGCCCAATTCAAATTCGTGGAGCACATCTGTAGTTGCCGGAGCTGCGTGTGCGCGAGATTTTCACGAGGCAACGAGTGCGGTGCAATTAAACCTTCCGAAATATATTTTATTTATTGTTCTTTTTATTTTATCGGGTAATTATACAGTTTTGTCACTTTTCACGAAAATGCCTGCCAATTGTTTTTTTTTTTCGAGATTTATCGCTTTTTTCGAAAATAATATGACAAACACGTGACCGTTTTTTTTGGTTTCCAGATTTTTTGCAAAAGCCTTAAAATTTCGTCGGATTCCTCGATCGTCATATCTGTACCTAATTTCCGAACAGTTGAAAACTTGAAGTGATTATTTTTCAATTTTTGAGCAATTCTCGTTGGCGAGCGTCGACATGAATCTCAACGAGTTTCGTCACGCGGCTTGAACTTGTAAATTTAGCATTTTTTATCCTCCTGCTACAGGGTCGTCTCAACCCCGTGCAATATTCGAAACGTCCCGACGAGTTTCCTCGTCACTGTGTGGTGGACGAAAACTGCATTAATTTGCGAAGGGTGTAGCAGAGGAGCAAAGGAGGGGGAATTTTTGCAGAAGGGTGTTGAAAGACGATTGTGCGTGGGTGGCAGAAACGAGAAGGGATGGTACAGAGAAAGCGATTGAAAAGTTTTTCTGTCAATCAAGGAGAGCCGCTAGGCAGGCTGTATGAAACGACCTTCAGGGGACCGCTGAGAGTCGATTCATCAGCAACGGTTTTTACGAACACCCGAAAAAACGTGAACGTATAAAATGCAAAAAACAACCCCAGAGATTAGCAGGGCTTTCAACAGAAGATTTTTCGTTCTTAAGGGCAGACGAACATTACCACGTGACACACGCGAGAGAAATAGTCGAAACGTTTTAAACCGCGATTTCTCAAAAATGAAACGTTTTCATCCAAAATGGCGACTAGGGGGACCTCGGTGCCATCGTCCTGAATGCACACAACAAATTTCGTACCGATCGGTTCAGCCATTTCCGAGAATAATGCTTTCGAAATTTCGAAGTGGACGAATGCGTGTTCTCGGTTTCTCGTCGCGATTTCTCAAGGATAAAACAGTTTTTTTTCAAAATAGTGAGTAGGAGGCCCTCGGTGCCATCGTCCTGAATGCACACACCAAATTTCGTACCGATCGGTTCAGCCGTTTCCGAGAATAGTGCTTTCAAAATTTCGAAGTGAACGATTTCTTCGTCATGCTCTTAATAGCCGTAATTTGAAGCTAGAAACTCACCGAAAAATCTTGGAAGCTTCGAGTCTCCCTTGAGGCTCGACGTGTACCGGAAAAAGTCCGATCTTTTCACTGCACGATTCGCAAAAACATCCGGAAGTTCAGGACTTTGAATCGATCCTCGGAAAAAAGACTTTTCCAAAAAAACGCTCGAGGAAGGAATCTTTTTTTTCTTCGTTTGAGTCGTAACACTTATCGGTGAGGATCCGAGAAACACCATCGATGAACTCGACTCGTCGACGTAACGCCGAATAGAGAACGATGAATGCGGCGGGTTTCAATCGGTCTCTATCGGCTATCGCTCAACTTGGAAGCGATCTTCACTTGTATTTTTATTGGCCGTTGAACGTAGACCCTCTTTTGAAAAAAAAAAGAGAAAGAGAGGGGAAAAGATCGAACCGCGAGTCTCCGGGACTGATTAGCCGAAATCCAAACTCGTTTCATCGTCGATACGTGACCCAGATAACCCCAAACGACTCGCTTCCCTGTTATAATACACACGTCCCCGGTCATTGCCGCCGGATATATTTTTCTCCAGCTCGATCGAAAACTGTACCAGCCGAGAGCCATCGACTTCTTGCGGGCACGTATCTTCGTCGTGACTTCAGATTTTGTCCAACAAGCATCGATCTTGTATAAAGTGCCGATTGCGAAATTTCACTCATAGCCGTTATCGGCCAATGCTGATATACGAGTACGTTAATCCAAATGGTCACCAACGAACGATTCTAATATTTCCTCTTTATTCATCATTTTTTTTCGGCATCGTTTTAGCTTCCGGAAGACTCGAGCTTGTTTGGGTTTGTTTGGGTTTGTTCGCCTTATCACTCTAGGTCAATTAAATTACGTTTTGACCATTCAAAACGTAATTTTGAATTCTCTTGGTCTATTTCCATCCACGGATGGGTTTGTTTGGGTTTGAACATGGAAAAATTAAAGAGGACGCGAAGATGTCGAGGAGATAGAGAAAAAGAGATTCTTTTTTATCAATCATCTTTTTTTTTTTTCGGCATCATTTCAGCTTCCGGAAGACTCAAGCTTGTTTGGGTTTGTTTGGGTTCATCATCTGGTATTCATCATCTTTTGGTTTCTTTCGGCATCATTTCAGCTTCCGGAAGACTCAAGCATGTTTGGGTTTGTTTGGGTTCATCATCTGTTCTTCACCATCTTTTTGTTTCTTTCGGCATCATTTCAGCTTCCGGAAGACTCAAGCTTGTTTGGGTTTGTTTGGGTTCATCATCTAATATTCATCATCTTTTTTTTTCTTTCGGCATCGTTTCAGCTTCCGTTCTTTCGGCATCGTTTCAGCTTCCGGAAGACTCAAGCTAATTTGGGTTTGTTTGGGTTTGTTCGCTTCATCACTCTATGACCGTAAAAATTACATTTTGACAATCGATACTCAGAATTCTCGGTCTATTTCCATCGGATGGACACGCTATAAATGAACATGAACAAATTAAAGAGGACGCGAAGACTTTCATAGGAGAAGATCAAGAGAGAGAGAGAGAGAGAGAGAGAGAGAGAGAGAGAGAGAGAGAGAGAGAGAGAGGAAGATGTCGACTGATCAGTGCTGTAGCCTTCTGAGCTTCCAGTCAGATCGAATTACGATCGGTGATCGTGCCATGCGGAAGTGCCCAAGGGATTTCCAGCCGGACAACGTAGATTGGCCTTAAGCAAATGACAAAGTGCGAGTATACGTACACAAAGACTGAGAGAGAGAGAGCAAGAGAGAGAGAGAGAGAGAAACCCCTCTCGTCCTATCCGGCCATTCAAGGGGGTTAAAACAGCAATGCTCTAGACCAGAGGGTACAGAGGAGTCATTGGGAGCAAGGGGGATGAAAGTGAAAAGGGACGATGGTTTCGAAGCTTCGCGACTACCGGAGGCTTCCTGGAGGCTAGCCGCAATCTGTCGGTCCATCCGTCCATCTTAGCTTGAAATACTATATACTCTGTATCGTTCGGCCACCCTCTAGCATCGAGAGAAACCCACAACCTTCCCAGTCGTACATCCTCCCCTAGGAACCCCCTTAACCCTCGCCAAGAAGCTGTGGCAGCCTTTCGAGTTTCCAGTCTTGCGATAGAGAAAGAGACTCCTAGTGTTATCGGTGAGGGGAGGGCGACCGAACGTACCGGAAATCAAGCCGAATCCTATCTAGAGCTGACCGACAGTGGCTCTCCACTGTACATAAACCTAAGTGTACATGTACACGCCCACTCAACACTTACACGTTGGACATATCTGTATTGTTGATTTTTGCAGCTCTGGAATTTATCAACCTCCGGGCACATTCGCACAATGAATTACGAAAAGTAAAATTAATGAAAATGTCATTCTTTTAAAACGTTGGTTTGTAGTTGTAAAGATGAAATTTGTAAAAATGTTTTTTTGTTTTTGAATAGATGAAATTTGTAAAAGTGTTTTTTTTGTTTTTAAATAGATGAAATTTGTAAAAGTGTTTTTTTTGTTTTTAAATAGATGAAATTTGTAAAAATGTTTTTTTGTTTTTGAAAAGATGAAATTTGTAAAAATGTTTTTTTGTTTTTAAAAAGATGAATTTTGTAAGATGTATTTTTGTGTTTGGAAAGATGAATTTTGTAAAAATGTATTTTTACTTTTTGTATTTTGATAAACGAAATAATGAAAATGGATTTTTTTTTTCTTAATTAAACACAGAATTTTGAATTCTGTAATCTTGGATCTCGTGACCCGAATGAACCTGAACAAACCCGGAGCAACTCGAATAAACCCAAAAAATTGAATTTTGGCATCGGCCTCCAGGATTCGCGCAATGAATTACGAAAAACAAAATTAACGAGAATGTCATTTTTATAAAACGATGTTTTGTATTTAATAAGATCAAATTTGTATCATTGTATTTTTCTTTTGTATTTTGAAAGACGAAATAATAAAAATGTTTTTTTTTGTATTTTTCTTTCCTAATTAAACACAGAATTTTGAATTTTGTAATATTGGATCTCGTAAATCTAAACGAACTTAAACAAACCCAAACTAACTCGAATAAACCCAAAAAATTCAATTTCGTTTCCGATAAAAAGAAAAAAAAAAGATTTTAAATTAAAATAAAATTTGTAAAAAAGTATTTTTCTTTTGTATTTCGAAAGACGAAATCCTAAGAATGTACTTTTTTTGTCTTTTGTTTTCTTAATTAAAACCATAATTTTGAATTCTGTAATCTTAGATCTCGTAACCCAAACAAACCGAAACAAACCCAAGCTAACTCGAACGAATCCAAAATATTCAATTTCGTTTCCGATAAGAAAAAAAAACAGATTTTCAATAAAAATAAAATTTGTAAAAATGTATTTTGTTTTCTTAATGAAACCCAGAATTTTGAATTCTGTAATATTGGATCTCGTAACCCAAACAAACCAAAACAAGCCCAAACTAACTCGAACGAATCCAAAAAATTCAATTTCATTTTCGATAAGAAGAAGAAAAAAAAAAAAGAAATCACAGGCTCAATAAAGCGAGACCCAGGATGGGAGCCGCTGTTGCCTGCTGTATCAGTGGGCCACTTCCGGTGGTCCGTTTTGCCGCCGTTCATGCTTCCTTGACAAGCTGGTCCCTGACCATTCGAGGGCAGAGAGACGAAGATAAAGACCGAGAGAGAGAGAGAGAGAGAGAGTGAGAAATCGAAAAGCTTTGGTATCGTGGGCGTATATATCGCTAGCAAAGCACAGGACACTGTCCAGTCCTGTATTTCCAAACTTTGCGGGAGTCTTGTATAGCCAAACGTCCGAAGGGTTGCACAGTGCTAAAAGTGATCGAAACGTTGGGATAGCGGGAGTATACGAGTCCCCGACGTTTATGTACACGTTCGAGGGTTGCAGGCGAGGAAATTTGACTCCCTGGCACGCGACTCGGCCAAATCGCTTTCTGCGTGGCGATTTGCATTGAGCGTAGACGAGTCTGCCACAATCCCAGCCAAAGAATGCCAAAGAACTAATGCAACGAGCAACCAATATCGCTTCTCGTTGCCAGCCGAATCGCTACGATTCTTTTAGCACAAAATTTTTGACACGATTGCTTTATTGAAGCTTGTATAAGTGGAAACTTCATTTCCGGTACTCATAAAAAATCCAATCGTTTTGGTTGATGAAACAAAAAAATCGTAAATTTTTTTTGCACGGATTTCGAAAGATGCATTTATGAATGTTTGATGAATTTATAGAGAAATATTATTATATTATTTTGAGTATTTTAAATATTGTAAATATTAGTATACTGATATTACTAATATTGGTGATTAATATTACTAATTAATTACTAATTTAAAAAAACTAAGTAAAAATTAGTAATTCATTAGTAATTAATTACTATTTAAAAAAAACTAAGTAAAAATTAGTAATTCATTAGGAATTAATTTCTATTAATTAATTATTGATCAGTAATTCATTAATAGATTTGATTGGTACAATTTTATTGATTTAACGAAAACTAGAAAAATGTGTTTTTGGAAAATATTGTTTTTCGTTTGAAAAATAACGTTAAAGTATTAATTGTATTGATAATATTTGAGGATAATAATATTAATAATACTGATAATATTAGTAATATTATTATCCTCAAATATTATCAATACAATTACTACTTTAACGTCATTATTCAAACGAAAAAAAACAATATTTTCCACAAAAACGTTTTTTTCCAAAACCACCTTTTTCTAGTTTTCGTTAAATCAATAAACTAGTACCAACGTAATGATAATAAAACACCAACGTTTTATCTTAACAATAAACCAATTCTCTTTAGCCACGATCTATTAAATACTAAAAACCCAAACAAACCCAAACAAAAAATTCGATACTCAATACAATACTCAAATATCAGTAAGTATGTAAAAAAAAAAAAACTCTTTTTTCTCATTTCCACGAGTCGAAAAAGCCTCCTAAAATCGTTTCAACTCAGAAATTTCAGAAGAGCCATCACGCGGAAGTATCAAAATCGATTGTCACCTACCTTTCTCCCCTAACCCAACGAGCTTAAAATTTCCAAAAAAAAAAAAAAAAAAAAAAAAAAAAAAACCTATGCGACCGCGGCGGCACGCCGTTCCTCTACGCGCATGTAATTAATTTAATTAAACATCTACCGTTGAAAATCGTCCTATTAGTTGCTTCCAACTTTCCTCGCTTTCTCGTTCTCTCGCAGTTGATACGGGAGCACGGATACACGTTTTGGTATCTCTTGACGGCATCGTCATCCCTCTCTCGTCGTTTTGCCTGTCTACGGATAACCCCCCCCCCCCCCCCCCCCCCCCCCCCCCCCCCCCCCCCCCCCCCCCCCCCCCCCCCCCCCCCCCCCCCTCTCCCCTCCCCCCCCCTCTTTTTACCCGCAAACGAAATTCGTATATACTGCTCGTCTGGTTAAATCCCTGATGCCAAACGTCAAATAATACGAGTAGTAGAACGTACGACGATATTAAGCGCGATTGCCAACTTCGATTGTTAAATTCCTTTGTTGCGTCAGCCTCGTGGAATTTTCTCTGGCGAAACTCAATGATAAATCGTTCCAATCGTTTTTGATTTTTTTACTTCCTCAGTCGTCGAACGTATATTCGGGACGTTTTGGCTGAAAAAGAGCGGAGAAGACGTCCTGAGGTCTGAACACTTTGAAACACGGGACTTTGTGCGAAATTCGTAAAATGAAATTAAATGACACATTTTTGGGTTGCGTGTTCCGGGAGTGGAAAATGCTTGGGAAAAATGACGGTGCTTCGATTCGTACACACGTGTACAGGCGTATGATTTTGATCTCGTGTTTTCAGACGAATCGACGGTAAATTCGAAACTTCGCAACGTTTTGAGATCTTTTGGCATTTGTTCGAAGTCTCGTCGTGTTTGTTTGGGTTTTTCGATACGATTCGGGAGTTTGTTTGGGTTTGTTTGGGTTTGTCGATACGAATCGGGAGTTTCTTTGGGTTTGTTTGGGTTTGTCGATACGATTCGGGAGTTTCTTTGGGTTTGTTTGGGTTTGTCAATAAAATTCGGGAGTTTGTTTGGGTTTGTATGGGTTTTTCGATACGATTCGGGAGTTTGTTTGGGTTTGTCGATATGATTCAGGAGTTCGTTTGGGTTCGTCGATACAATTCGGGAGTTTGTTTGGGTTTGTTTGGATTTGTCGATACAATTCGGGAGTTTGTTTGGGTTTGTCGATACGATTTGGGAGTTTGTTTGGGTTCGTCGATACGATTCGTCAATTTGTTTGGGTTTGTCGATACGATTCGAGAATTTGTTTGGGTTTGTCGATACGATTCGGAAGTTTGTTTGGGTTTGTTTGGATTTGTCGATACGATTCGTGAATTTGTTTGGGTTTGTTTGGATTTGTCGATACGATTCGTGAATTTGTTTGGGTTTGTTTGGATTTGTCGATACGATTCGGGAATTTGTTTGGGTTTGTTCGGGTTTGTCGATACGATTCGTGAATTTGTTTGGGTTTGTTCGGGTTTGTCGATACGATTCGGGAATTTGTTTGGGTTTGTTCGGGTTTGTCGATACGATTCGGGAGTTTGTTTGGGTTTGTTTGGATTTGTCGATACGATTTGCAAGTTTGTTTGGGTTTGTCGATACGATTTTCGAGTTTGTTTGGGTTCGTCGATACGATTCGTCAATTTGTTTGGGTTTGTCGATACGATTCGTCAATTTGTTTGGGTTTGTCGATACGATTCGAGAATTTGTTTGGGTTCGTCGATACGATTCGAGAGTTTGTTCGGTTTTGTTTGGGTTTGTCGATACGATACGAGAGTCGAAAACGTTTGGCGACTCGAGGAGGTTTCGAAGTCTCGACACGTGTTTCGACGCGGTCGATATACTTGAGCTCGACGTGGGAATAATTAGATCGATAACCCAACGTTGAAACGAGCCGCCAAGACACGCTCGTAGGCGGAGGGTCGAATCTATACGCGAAAAGGGTCGAGACCGAACGGGGTTCGATAATAGAAAAGGGGCGATATATAAGTGCGTCGTACGAGGGAGTTTTGAATTTTAGCCGAGCCAATCAGAATCGGGGATCACCGATCTGGGCTATTAATGGAAATAACGCGTTTTCCTTACCAACCCTTTATTGGGTTTTTTGGCGGCCCTTCGTTTATCCCTCCGCTCACGAAGAGCCAAAAATTTGCCAGTTTCCCCCCCCCCCCCCCCCCCTCTCCAATTCCTCACCAGTCTCGTTTGTTTATCACGGCCCGATGAACATCGCGAACGAAAGTTTGCTTCAATTATTACAATTTCATGTTTCGGCGCAGTACACTGCTATTGAAGGAAACCCAATGAAACATGCGATACGTATATACTCGTCCCCTTATACCCGCGAGAATTCCATATTCGTTCCCTTACAGAGGACGCGAATTCGCTCCTATGGGATTTTGTATTTCAATCACAGAAAAGGGGATTAAAATTCGGAAGCGGTCGTAAAAAAAGCATTTGGAGAAATTTCCTTTGTAAATTAATTACAGCTCATTTAAATTCATTACGATTTGTTGAATAATTAAAATTTATTACGTTTTTTCAATCTTCATGTTCGTTCGAGATCATGAAAATTCATTAAGTTTCGTTAAATAATTAAAATTAATTACGTTTTTTTTCAATAATTAAAATTAATTACGTTTTGTTCAATAATTAAAATTAATTACGTTTTTTTTCAATAATTAAAATTAATTACGTTTCTTTTCAATAATTAAAATTAATTACGTTTTTTTCAATAATTAAAATTAATTACGTTTTGTTCAATAATTAAAATTAATTACGTTTTTTTTCAATAATGAAAATTAATTACGTTTTTTTCAATAATTAAAATTCATTATGTTTTGTTTAACAATTAAAATTCATAACGTTTTGTTAAATAATTCAAATTCATCGCGTTTTGTTCACTAATATTATTCCCGGTTCGATATTAATCAATTAATTAAATCATTCTTCAAAATCAATTGTTTACTTGTATCTGAGGTGGTAAATCGAATTCGCGTCAATTCAAATGCATTTCAATTCAACGTAAATTCAGTTTAAATTCAATAAGAAAAAAACGGATACATTGATCTTTCCAATTAACGGATATGAGGTTTCCGGTTACATCGTCGGAATCGTATACAGCGTACGGATGTGGGAATTATTCTCGAGGCCGTATTGCTTTCGAAAATATCCGCAGTATTTAATCGAGATTCAATTTAATTTCATTTTATGCATTTTATGCACCTTTTAATTTTATCGAGGTGAATAACGATTTCAAAAAATGAATCGTTCGTTTCGATTGAAAAAAGTAAATTGAATTTACTTAACAAGAGGTTTCTTAGGAAACTTCTAATTAAGGAATTAAAGGAACCTCTAATTAGATAAATTTAATTTACTTTTTTCAATGGAACCAAACAATTCATTATTTCAATCGTTATTCGATAAAACGAAAACTGCCTAAAATGAAATAAAATCTCGATAAAACACCACAGATTTCCCCGAGCGTAATTAACTTCGATCTACATTTATTTAACTTCGACGAGTTTTTAATCGAACTCCGAATAAAAACAAAACAAATAAATTATTATTATTAATTAAATCGTACAATATTCGGTTACAGTACGAGCACCACGATTTTTCAGTCTCCAATTACTCCGGAGCTAGTACGAGGCTGCACAAGGCTCGTCCGTTGGGACGAGCGTGAGTCAAGATCTGAATGGACGTCCACATATCTGAGGCTTCCCCGAGTCTGAACAAGGAGTGATTAGTTCGGCGGACGTTGTACTATGCGGAAGTACCAACCCCGAGTTTTATTCGACGTACATCCAAGAATAATGATAAAGACAAGAAGCTTCCACCTCGATATTCGGCGAGTTAAGGGCATGAGACAGTCAAAACGATTAAAACCGCTATTTCTCAAAAATGAAATATTTTCATTCAAAATCTCGACCACAGGGCCTTCGGTGACATTGTCCTGAATGCACATAACAAATTTCGTACCGATCGGTTCAGCCATTTCCGAGAATAGTGCTTTCAAAATTTCAAAGTGGACGAAGGCCGTGTTCTCGGTTTCTCGTCGCGATTTCTCAAGGATGAAACAGTTTTATCCAAAAATGGCGAGCAGGAGACCCTGGGTGACATTGTCCTGAATGCACACAACAAATTTTGTACCGATTGGTTCAGCCATCTCCGAGAATACTGCTTTCAAAATTTCGAAGTAGACGAAGTCGTGTTCTCGGTTTCTCGTCGCGATTTCTCAAGGATGAAACAGTTTTATCCAAAAATGGCGAGTAGGAGGCCCTCGGTGATATTGTCCTGAATACACACAACAAATTTTGTACCGATTGGTTCAGCCATTTCCGAGAATAGTTAATATTTAGTCACTAAACACATCGAAAACCAAAAATTCGTTAATGTAGCTGTACAAAAGGATTCTTATCAAGCCAGACGTTAAATACATTGAAAAAATAAGAGTTTTTCTCCACTTTCCGGGATTTCGTTCCCATATCGAGTATTATCTTTCGTTTTGCGTATTATCTCGTTCTGAACATCAGGGGAAAGAGGCAGGATCAAAAGATATGGAAAAGCGAAGAATATACGAATTTACGGTTTCGGAGGATACAGGGATACAATGGGTGCCTCGTTGTACGGACATTTGGTATTTTCTCATCGCTGACTCTTCTCGTCCAACGGCCATATCAAAAACCCAGACCACTGTCTGACTTGTGACGGGAAATTTGCTACTTAACGCGGAAAACCGAAGGCATCCCCCCTCCCCTGGTCCCCGAATCCCCTATGTGTGCCCGGAGACCCCCGGCCGTGTTCAGGTAAGCGTTACTTTTGCTGCCTGACTGCCGATACGGCATTCCCCGTAACGCGTTCAACAGAACGAAATTTCGCTCCGATTATTCTCATTACGCGTTAATACCCGAACCACTTGGATACGAAGTGTACAAAGGGTATGGTGAATCCCCGTCATACTTGTTTTCTACCGTTCGAGAAATGAAGTTTCCAACGTTGGGGTACAACGGAATCTACTTTTTTAAATTTTTCTTTCATCCCTTGCCTTTTCGCTGGTTTGAAATCCGTTGAGAAATAACTGGATGTTAGAAAAAACTATGATTTTGATCATTCAAAAATCTTTATGAATTTCTGGAAAATTGAAGAAGCAAAAATGGAAAATTTCTTTGTATTTTGAATATGCAAACTTCAACGTCAGGTTGGAGGATAAATTTTGTCAATAATATTTTATTCGTCGATTTAATATAATAATTTATAATAATATAATATAATATGATATAATATAATATAATATAATATAATATAATATAATATAATATAATATAATATAATATAATATAATATAATATAATATAATAT
>JAPYZJ010008709.1:0-12037 GCA_030522765.1 Ophioninae sp. B BG-2022a
TTAGGTCATTTGCTTATGAGGTCGTTATTAGGGCATAGTTGTAAATTTATGTAGGACATAGTTGTAGAATCCATTTTGTAATTTATTAAATTTAATAAACAAAAATATTTCCTTACAAAGGTGTTTTTTACGAAAATGAAAAAAATTATTTTTCCGGGAAAACTAGATGAGATGGCGGAAAACAGAGTTCATATTCGTAGTCAGCGTATCAAAATACACTAGAATCAGTCATTGAATCTCAAAGGGGAAAATAAAAGTTAAAATTTGCAGACCTGTGTAATCAATCATTAATATTGGAGGGTAGGTACGTTAAAACTGTCAGATCGAGGATTGTAAACTTCGAGTTTTGCGGCGATAACGAGTAAGTAGGATCAGATTTATATATCTATTGTTTAAAATAATATATTCGTATTTCAATATATGTTTTTTTTTGGAAGCATATATCCATGGCTATAAAATAAATATTGAATAAGTGGTTTGAAACTTGTTTTGAAAAAAAGATATGCTCTGATATACTACTGTACCCAATTGTGTACACCTCAAGAAGAGCCTAATCGTGTTTTATTTTTATTTTTTCGTACTCTTTCGTTCTTTTGGTTTGTAAACAATATAAAAATAAACATTTCATCAATATATTATGGCTAATTTCATTTTGGCGGTTAATTGGTTAATAAGGTCAATTTAGTGATTTTTCATGAAATTTTTGCTATTTTTAAAGGCAAAAATAGGTTTTATTTTTCGAATTGTAAATAATTAGGTTCACCGACAAACTGCTGATGTAATAAAGATGCGTGACAAATTTCGTCGAAATTTGTGGAACAGTTTCGGCGTAATAATTCCAGCAGTTGATAAAAACATAGTTTTTCGAAAAACGTAGCCAAAGTCGCATGTTGCGGTTGGATAGGAAACACGAACTTCGGTTGACCAGAAAGCTCAAAATTCCGAATTTTTGAAACTCCGAAACTACAAATTTCCTGAAGGTCATACCAACGAAAGCTTCGTCAAAATTGTTTGGGTTTGTTTGGATTCGTTAGTTTAATTTTAAACCCTTAATTTTAAACAAAAACCCAAATATTTACAAAATTTGTAGTTTCGGAATATTCAAATTCGGAATTTTGAGTCTTCTGGTCAATCGAAGTTTCCTACCCCACCCCCGCATGTTTACTCGGCACGAACGCCCCTGGCGTCTTTTTTTCGATAAGTCCAACAATTCTTAAAATTTCACTGTAAAATTTCGACAAAATATTCTTAAGAAATTGAACTATCAATTTATGGCGAAAAAATTGTTTTTTTCAAATTTGTCATCTTCCTGCCTTAAATATGGTATCTACGATTCTAGGGCGATGACGATTCACTACAGCCCTCACCCCACCAGGTTGCATCGTCCCGAGGCTGTAGCCGGCCGGCAACGATCGTCCTCCGTTTTGCCCCGGTCAGCCGGCGTCACCCCTGGCGCCTTGGAATTATAAATCTCCGGCAAGAGGTCGGGAGTTTCGTGACGTTTGGCGAGAATTTTTCGTTCGCATCCTAAATACGTTTTTTCCATTGAAAGTGATCTTTTTTTTTTTCAAAAACGATTTTTATTCAAAAGCGACGTTTTTTCAAAAACGATTTTTTCTTAAAAACGATTTTTTCTCAAAGCGATTTTTTTTCAAAGACCATTTTTTTTAACGATTTAAAAAAAACGATATTTTTTCCATTGAAAATGATTTTTTTTTAAAAACGTATCTTTTTTAAAAACCATTTTTTTAACGATTTAAAAAAACGATATTTTTTCCATTGAAAATGATTTTTTTTCAAAAACGTATCTTTTTCAAAAACGATTTTTTTCAAAAACGTATCTTTTTCAAAACCGATTTTTTTCAGAAACGATTTTTTTTAACGATTTTTTAAAAAATGATGTTTTTTTCCATTGAAAATGATTTTTTTTCAAAACCGCTTTTTTTCAAATCGACTTTTCTCAGAGACGATCCAGTTTTAGCATAAAATAAGAGAATCAGGACCTGCGTCTATGAATTCTTCAGGTACTGGTTCTCGTATTTTTCATTAAAATTCAACCGCCGCTGAGAAAAGGCGTTTTTCATCGGTTACTCGTAAACCCTTATAAATCGAGACTCTTCAAAACGAGAAAACGCGTAAGCTGTACGATGCAATGTTGCATAATTGGTTATCAATTCGGTTCGAGATTCCGAAGCTTCTGTATGTGGAAATACGTTGATTTTTTTTTTTTGTATACACTTATCAGTTTATCACGCGGTTAAATACGTAAACTTGAGACGATAGGAAAACCGGCGTACACCACCAAGTCCCACAAGACGAAACATAAACAAAGCACACAACCGTTACGTCTGGCCTTGCCAGGAGCTTTCTTTTTTTTTTTTTGTTTTACGAGATTACTCGTGAAAACGCTTCATCGGTGTTATCGACCCTGCCGTACGATTTTATCGTCGCTTCTAATAGCGCATCCGAAGATTATTTAAAAAAAAAAAAAAGACAACATTACGAAATTCGGAAATCTGCACTGTTGGCGATTTTCTGTTAAATTTAATTCGAGAAATTATTTCGGGCAATGTTGGTGAAGTTTGCATTTTATGGTTGTAAAAATTTGTTTTTTAAAAATGTAATTTGTTTTTTTTAAATTATTGTTTTTAACATTTGTTTTTTTTTAATTAGTTTTTTTAAATATTTGTTTTTTAAAAATAATGATTATCATTATAAATAACTTTATAATAGTAATAATAATAAAACTTACTATTATAAAGATTTTAAATAATAATAATCTGCCGAACCTAAATTTACAATATATAATTCCGGATAATGATTAAAATAATTATTATTAACAATTACTATTTTGATTATAAAATTATTTAATAATAATAACAATAATAATAATAATTGTTAATTACTATTATTATTATTATTATCCGGAATTATGTATTGTAAATTTAGATTAAGCGGATGAATGAACATCCCAAAACCGAAACCCAAACCCAAACCCAAAAAAAATTGTGAAAATGAACAAAAAAAAAATCATTCTTGTTTGACCATTTTATTTTATTATATTTCATAAATTTCCGTGCGCAGAACCGAGGTGCGAAAATCACGGGAACCTTATTTCGAATTCTTATTCAACGATTTGCAAAAAATTTGCAATATTTTTTATTTTTCATAGAAAAAGCTATAAAAATGTTTTAAAAAATTGTTAGCATTTCTAAAATTAAAAAAAAAGTGAATTGAAAAAGTGTTGAAAAAATGATTGATAAAAACGTTAATTCTAGGTAACTCGTTTACGAGAATTTTACACTTGTGATATCTTTAATCTTGAAAATTCGATAGCTTGATTTTCGAACGTTACCGAAGCCCAGTTATTTCGAATACCCGTCCGAGCGAGAGCGTGCAAACGGCAGGAAGAAAATAGCTTACGCACTCGTAGCCACGGACCTAGGCTCTACGAGGGTAACCAGAGAATGGGCCGCTTTGGCAAAAACGAACGGCAGCCTCCCGCCAAACCAATCACCTTGAAAGGTGACACCGCGCGTGATTCGTTTTCTCCTCGCGAGTTCGTTTGGCTTTGTTTGGGTTTGTTTGGGTTTGTTTGGGTTTGGGCAAGCAAGCAACGTGCCACCAAAAATTCAGTATGGGGTAGAAAACCCAAATTTCGATTTACCAGAAAGCCCAAAATTCCGAATTTTTATATTCCGAAACTACAAATTTTGTAAATTTTTGTTTGGGTTTGTTTGGGTTTGTTTGAAATCAAAGGTTTAAAACACGAAACTAGCGAACCCAAACGAACCCAAACAAAATTTCTCGCACCTTTTGCTGGCACGACCATCAGGAAATTTGTAGTTTCGGATTTTTCAAAATTCAGTTTGGGATAGGAAACCCAAACTTCGATTTACCAAAAAGCTCAAAATTCCAAATTTTTATAAACCAAAACTACAAATTTTGTAAATGTTTGGGTTTGTTTGGGTTTTGTTTAAAATCAAAGATATTAAACCAAACAAGCGAACCCAAACAAACCCAAACAAAATTTCTCGCACCTTTTGCCGTCACGACCTTCAGGAAATTTATAATTTCGGAATTTTCAAAATTCCGAATTTCGAGCCTTCTCGTCAATCGAAGTTCGTATTTCCTACCCAACCCCAAAAATTCAATGTTTTCGAGTCGCCCTACCCCCACCCCCACGCCCTTCAAATATCCGCACCAATCACAAGTCTCCTTGGCCGCAACGAATTCCTACGATTTTTCCACCCGACGAAAAGAATTCCGGTCGTTAGCGACGAAAAAAAAGTGTTTACCTTGACTTCACCGTTGTTTTGCCTTCACCCTCATTTGCCTTCAAAATCAAAAAACAAAAAAAAGACAATCCGCGAAATTCCAAATTCAACGAAAAAAATCAATTTTTTTTTCTCTCGATAATTGTCTTTCCTTTTTTTTTCTATTCACTCGACGACGTAAAGCGCGTTAGAATATAATAATAAACGAGGAATTATCGTCGCGAGTTTCCGCTGTAAGATGGCGCCCTCAGGCTATTAGGCACGTTTCCCGGTCGCGCACGCCCCCCCTCCGACCTAACGGTCGACACTACCGCCCCCTCCCCCTCGCCCCGCGCGCGCGCAACTTTTCAACCGTTCCGATTGTTCACTCATGGACACGCAACGACTCGATCGCGAGGACACCTTTCGATTACGCTCAAGTTTGACTTTTGATTTTTTCCGCAATGGCGGAAATACGCAAAAAATAAATCACGAATATCAAAGAGTCTCGTTATTCGTTGTAGAAAATCGTCACCATATCGCGGTGTCGATGTTTGTTTTTTTTTTTTTTTTTTTTTTTTTTTTTTTTTTATTTTTTCCGACCAGTTTTACGAAACAGTATGGCGAAAGACGAGCTTCGTTATTTTTTTTTACAACGTGTCAGCAGCGCTCGCGACGGATTATTCGTTCGGGCGAATGTACGGCCGGTAAATATAAGGAGTCGATAAAGTCGCGATTGAAATTTGACCGGAAGGTAGAAACGACGTGAATATAGGAAGGACTTGGCGAAGGGGGGGGGGTTGAGTCGAACGACAGGTAAAGTGGGTATAAACGTGTATTAATTTAAATCACTACTTTCGACGTTGTTTGGGTTTGTTTGGGTCCGGAGTTGTCAATTTTAAATATTCGAAATTGAGAATTACGAAATATTGCGGAACGGCGAAAGAAATACCTTAAAATTGTCGAAGATCGGAAAGCCGGCCGGCTTTCAAATTTCCCTCGCGCAACGGAGGAGAGCCTGGCAGCAGCAGCGACAGCAGCCCCGGCCAGAGCCTCGCGAACCCCTCACGAGGCTTCCAGTCATAACGAGGGCTTTCCGTCGTTCGAACGATTTAACCGATTACTTTCTTTATTTTTTATTTTTTTTCTATTTCACCTCGAAAAAACGAGACACTATTTTTCCGATACCGATCACTACGTTTGTCCAAATGTAATGTGCAAAGCTCGTGAGATCGGAATATATTTTTAATAAAAGGGCGTAGAGTTAGCTATTTTTTTTTTTGTTCACGAAACACGCGTCGCGCAACGTGACGAACGAAGGAAACAGGACAAGGGGGCCGGGGGGGTGTTTCCGCACACTTATTTTCCTTTTCCCCCACTCCGTTACTTTTTTTTCTCCCAGGACAGATAAACGGTTTTTCTCTCTCTTTGTTTCCCTCAGGCGTTAATCACACGTTACCACTACGCTCGAACGCGATACGAACGACTCTAGTCGTCGTTTCGACTTTTTTTTTTTTCTTCGCCGATATTGTACTGTGCGCGTGTGCACACGAGCGTGACGTTTCGATTTTTCGTTTTATTTCACCCTTCGCGAAGAAAAAACGACGCGAGAAGAAACAACGGTACGACAAGTTTCCACGATGGCTAAGATAACGTGATTCGGGGCCACGGGATTTCCGGTGGTCGATCCCGTTCGCGCACTCGTAACCGGGTGTGAACGCGCACTGTAACCGCACATCGTTACCCGAGCCCTGGCTATTGCCGACTAACTCGAGTGTGACTTCTGCTCTATCGCCAGGCTGAGAGAGACGCAGCACGCGCGCCATGGTGGGAGAATCGTCTCGCGCATGCGCGAAGGGTGCATAGGGACGCGCGTTCGCGCCGCAGGAGCTTCAGACTCTCACGCTAACCTATTGGCGAATTCACAATGATATGTGTTAAAGCTTATCCACAACGGAAAAAAGTATGCAGAAACTGGGGTGGGGTAGGAAACAAGAACTTCGATTTACCAGCAAGCCCAAAAGTCCGAATTCTGAAACTACAAATTTTGTAAAGCTTTCGCTGGCGTGAGCTTCAATTTGAATTAAATGTATTCATAAATTAATTAATTTCATTTCATTTAATAATTAATGAATTAATTTCATTTCATTTAATAATTAATGAATTAATTTTTATTTAATTAAGAAAATTTAATTATAAAACGATTTTTTATATTCCGAAAGTACGAATTTCGTGAAGCTTTTCCTAGCATCAACGTTACGAAATTTGTAGTTTCGGAATATTAAAATTTGGAATTTTAAACCCTCTGATCAATTCGAGTTCGGGTTTCCAACCCCACCCTGATGTTACACTTGTGATAAGAATTTGATGATTTATCTCACTATATTGTTCTTATCAAAATCGGTGTAAAAAAGAACACAACGTAGATTCGAGGTATTTTGATCGATCGTTGATGTCACTTTTCGAACACGCGGATTCTCTATTGCATCGACCAACCTCCAGCGCCATCTCTGCTTTCTCAAATGTAAATGTCCACAATATTGCGTCAGCAGTCAACACAGTCGTATATATATACATAGGTGAATCATATAGATCGTGTCGGGAATATATGCGACACGTTTCGAAGAACGTTGCTGCATTACGAGCCAGTAAGACCATCGAGCACGTTGGTTATCCGAGAAACCCGGTTTTTCACATTTTGAATAAAATTCTCGATTTTTTACAATTCCTAATTCCGTCGAAAAGGTACGTTCGATTTTCCTGTCTTTTACCGTAATTACATATGTAAAAAGATTGGAAAAACCAATTCTCAAAATTTTCGTAATTTTCGACTTTGGCGAATAAAAAATTTTTTAATTTAAAAAAATGATCGAAAACATCGTATCTTTTTTTATTTACGAAAATATTTGTCAAATTTTCAATTTTTTTCGTTTTTGATTTGCTTATCAATACATTTTGCCAGCTGTTTCAGGGCTACTCACGATGTGTGGAATTTGGGCAATTTTTGGTGTCGACGAAGATTCGTTGTGTTGCGCGTGCCAGCAATTCAATAAAATTTCCCACCGCGGCCCGGACGCGTTGAGAATCGAATTTGATAACCGTGTCAAGGTCAGTCCAAAATCCTCACGTTCCTCGCATTGCGTTGTTTACGGCATGCTGAAATTTCATAGTTCGTAAAAGATGTAAAAAAACAACAAGCTGGTTTAGCGTTTAGCCCAGTTGCCGCTAAACTCGTATTTTCATCGCGAAATATTTTCTGCGATATTCCGGGTTATTTCTTGATGAACCCCGAGTTCTAGATCTAGGGACAAAGTTGGGACCGTCTGAGAAAACCTGGATCAACGTAGATTAAAACTTTGAAAAAACCTGTACGATTGGCCGAAGCCGATGTAAATAAAAAACGCTTATAAAAATGTTTATGAAATCATGAAATAACGATTCACTTTTCAGGATGGATTTTTGGGCTTCCACAGGTTGGCTATCGTCGACAGTCTCTGTGGAATGCAGCCCATGCGGCTGAGCAAATATCCTACTTTGTTCCTTCTTTGCAACGGCGAAATTTATAATTTTAAAGAGGTGAATATATTTTGCGCGAAATATAATGAAAAAAAGTGGAATAGCCGGTCAGTCTAACAAAAAAAAAGAATGTTGATGGAAAGATATATATGGGTATCTATAGTAACAATCCAAATCCAAACAAAGCCGAACAATCCTTTTCTTTCTACTTCGTACAAAAATCGTCTCAACCGGAATGAAAATATTAATGGTATATATTCCTTTTCGTCTACTCGCTATATTACTGCACGGTGCTGATGCTCGTTTCGTCTTTCCGAGTAGTTGAGAGACCAGTACAACTTCGACTACGGAACGAAATGCGACGTCGAAATAATATTGCATTTGTACGCTGCCGGCGGTGCTGAGAAAGTGGCTAACAGTTTGGACGGTGTATTTGCATTTTGTATCGTTGACATTGACGAGAGGAGGATACTGGTCGGTCGGGATCCTTACGGTATCAGGCCTTTGTTTAGGCTACGCGGTCAAAACGGAGAATTGGCCTTTTGCTCCGAAAGCAAGGTAAAATCATTATTTTACTCTAGGGAAATAAAATTGTTTTACTGATAAAATAAAATATAAATAAAATAAAATAATGAAAAAGAATAAAATAGAATATATAAAATAATAAAAAATAATAAAATAGAATAGAATAGAAAATTGGTTAATTACTAATAAAATAGAATATAAATAAATAAAATAAAATAATGAAAAAGAATAAAATAGAGTATATAAAATAATAAAAAATAATAAAATAGAATAGAATAGAAAATTAATTAATTTCTAATAAAAAATTATCACGTTGTTTCAGGGTCTCGTAGGAATAACCAAACAATTCCCAGGGGAATGGGAATTGGTTCCTTTTCCTCCGGGACACATAGAACAGTATGAAATATTACCCGATGGCAAAACGAAACATCTGAAGACATTGCATTATCACAAACCAGGAGATAAACCCTCCTTCAGCGTTTTCGTTCCGTGGAAACGTCAGTAAACATTATAAACGTGTTTTACGTCCAATTGTTTGTTTAATAACAATTTTCATGAATTCTACTTCAGGCTTGAGCAAAACGGACGTTCGCGAAAACATCAGGACACTGCTATCAGCGGCCGTTGAAAAACGCCTCATGGCTGACCGTCGGATCGGCTGCTTGTTGTCCGGAGGTCTCGACTCCAGTCTCATTTCCGCTCTCCTTGTCAAACTCGCCAAAGCTAAAAACCTTCCGTATAAGATTCAGAGCTTTGCTATCGGTATGGGCGACAGTCCGGACATTGTTGCTGCTAGGCAGGTATAAACTTTTTGCCGACCGCAACGGATCTTTTATCCTTATTCGATTTCCGCTAATATTCTTGCAGGATTGCTATTTTTGGAAGATATCATCGTCTTTGTGATTTTAGGAAATAGAATTTAAGCGAAATTTGGCTTCGTGAGAAAAAAAGTAAAATTTCATCATTGAAAAGTATTACTCGACAATTTCAATTATTTGGAATTTGGTTTTTGGAAATAAAAAGTATTTTATCTCGTATTTTTAAATCTAGGGTATTTACAAACTCTCGTATTTTTAAATGTAGGGTATTTACAAACTCTCGTATTTTGAAATCTAGGGTATTTCCAAACTCTTGTATTTTGAAACATAAGGGTATTTACAAACTCGTATTTTGAAATCTAGGGTATTTCTAAACTCGCGTTTCTTTAAATCTAGGGTATTTGCAAACTCGTATTTCGAATTCTAGGGTATTTTCAAACTCTCGTATTTTGAAAACTAGAATATTCCCAAACTCTCGTATTTTGGAAACTAGGATATTTCCAAACTCTCGTATTTTGAAATCTAGGGTATTTCCAAACTCTCGTTTTTAAAAATCTGGGGTATTTACAAACTCTCGTATTTCGAAATCTAGGGTATTTCCAAACTCTAGTATTTTGAAAACTAGAATATTTCCAAACTCTCGTATTTTGGAAACTAGGATATTTCCAAACTCTCGTATTTTGAAATCTAGGGTATTCCCAAAATCCAGTATTTTTAAGTCTAGAGTATTCCTTAATTATTTCCAACGTTTTTCGTTCACAAGAATTTCGTATTTTGATGATGTAAAATTTGACGTAACCAATTTGAGATTAGTTTGGGTTTGTTTGGGTTAACCATTGGGAATATAAAAAACATTTTACAGAAAAACCAAGTGTGACATTTCATTGTGAAATTTTGAGTAACAGGTTGCGGACTTCATAGGAACCGATCATCACGAAATTACTTTTACCGCCCGAGATGTCGCCGAGGTTTTGGACGACGTCATTTATACCCTGGAGACTTTCGATATTACGACGATTCGAGCTTCGATTGGGTAAATGTCAAAACCGAAAATTCTTCAACAATGAAAATTGCGTTTATCGGTAGAAGAATTCGAAACGAAGTTTCACTTGTTATTTTCAATTTTTTGTTTAATATTCGAAATTTAAAGCTGGCTTATATTTTCGTGGAATGAAATAATTTTTTTTTTTTTTTCGTTGTAGACTTCGATCATTAAAATAAAATTTATATATAAGATTTTTGAAACTCCATTTTCAGTATGTACCTGATCGCCCGTTATATAAAACGGAACACGGAAACGACGGTGATATTCAGCGGCGAAGGTGCCGACGAATTGGCTCAAGGATACATATACTTCAGGGAGGCACCAAGCTCCAAGGATGCTCACGACGAATCTATCAGATTACTGAAAGACATATACCTCTACGATGGACTTAGAGCCGACAGAACTACCAGTGCTCACAGCTTGGAGCTGAGAGTTCCTTTCCTCGATCTCCAATTTACCAATTATTACCTCTCCTTGGACTCGGAAATGCGACAGCCGCAAGGTAAGTTTGGGGAAAAAAAAAAACGAAACATGTCTTTATTTTTTTCATCGACTCTAGAATGCATAATAAAAAAGAAAATGTATTTTTTATTGGGTAAAGTTTTTAATAATAATTTTTTAATACAATTAAAAAATAAATTTAGAAAAGTAAATTAATATATAATTTATATAAAATAAATATTCTTTGTGTTAAATAAATGCGACAGCCGCAAGGGTAAGTTTGGAGAAAAAAGACGAAACGTGTCTTTATTTTTTTCATCGACTCTAGAATGCATAATAAAAAAGAAAATGTATTTTTTATTGGGTAAAGTTTTTAATAATCATTTTTTAATACAATTGAAATATATTAAAAAATAAATTTATATATTAACCCAAAAAAAAACCTTCCTTTTTTAAATATAAAAAATATATTTAAAAAAATTAATCAATATAGAATTTATATAAAATAAATATTCTTTGTGTTAACTGAATGCGACAGTCGCAAGGGTAAGTTTGGGAAAAAAAAGACGAAACATGTCTTTATTTTTTTCATCGACTCAAGAATGAAAAGTAAAAAAGAAAAATTTTTTTTTTATCGGATAAGATACCGAAATCTTTTGCGCAAACTTTCCTTTTTCAATAGAAAAGATACATTTAAAAAAGTAAATTAACATATAAACTAATAAACTCAAATATTTAAAAAAATGAATATATGATATATATAAAATAAATATTTTTTACGTCAACAAAAATTGTTTAAAACCTTTAAAGCCAATAATTCGATCCATTAATGTTTTTTTTTTTAATAATTTGTGAATAGACGGCGTAGAAAAGCATCTCTTGAGATCTTCTTTCGACGAAATGAATCTGCTTCCGCCACACATTCTCTGGAGGCACAAAGAGGCCTTCAGCGACGGTGTAGCCTCCATCAAGAAATCCTTGTTCCAAATTATTCAAGATATCGTCGAGGATCGAGTTCAGGACGAAGAATTAGAAAAAGCCGAAGTCACGTTTCCTCACTGTACCCCGAAAACCAAAGAAGCTTATTACTACAGGTATTTCTCGATAAACGAGATATCTTCGAACTATATTCCTAAGTCGATGATTTTTAGCCACTTTTTTCCGAAACTATAAGAGCTATACTGTTGAAACTTGATGAGTAGATGTATAGCGTGAACCGCATTAAGATTTTCATAGAAAAAAGAAAAGAAAAAAATATTTTAGGGGGTCCCCCATACTTAAAACTGAAACTCAACAATTTTTTTTTTTCATCAAACCCATACGTGTGACGTATCTATGGATAGGTCTTTAAAAATGATATTGAAGTTTCTAACATCATTTTTTTCTAAACTGACTAGTTTGCGCGAGAGACGCTTCCAAAGTGGTAAAATGTGCTC
>JAPYZJ010008710.1:0-11869 GCA_030522765.1 Ophioninae sp. B BG-2022a
TGATGGACTTCATCCTGAAATGCGCGAGACAGAACCACCATTCTCTGTTCTTCGCTTCTCTCGATGTCGCGAAAGCTTTCGACTCTGTGTCGCACCAAACCGTTTTGGACATACTCCGGTCGTCCGGAATCCCTGCTCCAATGATAGAATATATTGCACAGGTGTACGGCAGTTCTACCACCAAGATCCAGTGCGATGAATGGACATCCCGTCCTATACACCCCACGTGTGGAGTGAAGCAGGGGAATCCACTCTCGCCAGTGCTATTAAATATGGTGATCGACCGCCTCTTCTCGATGCTCCCGAATGAGATAGGGATCAGGTTCGGTGACACCACTGTGAATGCTATGGACTATGCCGATGACCTTGTGCTCTTTGCGACTACTCTGGTTGGGCTGTAGCAGCTGCTCGACCTATCTGCCTTCAGCAGTATGGCTTGCTTGCGAACGCGTCGAAATGCTTCTCGATCGCTCTAAAGAACGTCCCATAGGAGATGAAATCGGTGGTAGATGAAAGAGAGAGGTTTACTTGCCTCGGCCAGCCTATCCCAGCACTCAAGCGGTCTAATGACTGGAAGTACCTCGGTGTACCGTTCACCCCAGAGGGTCGGCTTATGAGCAGCCCGCTCGACCGGCTCAAACTGGAAGTTGAATAACTGAGAGCGGCTCCGCTTAAACCGCAACAGCGCCTTTTTGCGCTGAGGACCGTGGTTCTTCCAGGAGTTTACCATTCGCTAGGGCTGGGTTTAACGACCATCAGTCTTCTGAATAGATTGGACGTCGCTGTCGGAAGAACAGTCCATAAATGGCTTGATCTACCGCATGATGTTCCGAAGGCGTACTTCCACGCGGATGTCAAAGACGGCGGTGTATCAATTCGATCCTTTCGCTGGACGGCTCCTCTCCTGCGCTATCATTGTCTGAAGGGACTCGCTGTCGCCACCCAGCGCGCAGCCCGGATGCGATGAAGCGATTTGTCGATCTGGAGATTAGTCGCGCCCATCGGTGATTAAATGATCCTGGAGTGAGCATAGTTTCTCATGCTGCTTGTAAAGCACGATTTGCGGGGCTCCTCTATGCTTCGAATGATGGCCGGCTGCTCAAGGGTTCGCGCGGTCTCGAACAGCAGCATACGTGGCCCACGGATCGAAACCTCTTCCTAACCAGACGCGACTTCATCTATATGAATAAGCTCCGGATCAATGCCATCCCTTTAAGAGCTTAGATGGCGAGAGAAAGAATCCGTGATAAGCAATGCCGTGCTGGGTGTAACGACACTGAGACGCTGCATCACGTCTTGCAGCAGTGCCACCGTACGCATGATGCGCGAATCGCTGCTTGACCGGCAGTGAGCACCGGCTATCGTCGAGAAAGAGCCACACTTTCGAACTGCGGGCGGACTTTTCAAGCCGGACGCGGTGATCAAAAGAGGTCGCGACGTCATAGTCGTAGATGCTTTGATTGCAGGCGAAAGGGCGAATCTTAACCGCGAACATCGGGCCAAGATTGACAAATACGCTGTGCTCGCAGACCAACTTAGAGACAAGTACACCGTTGATTCCGTAACATTCACCACTCTCACGCTATCATCTCGAGGTGTATTGAGTAAGCGGTCTTTTCGCCATCTTGTCCGCCTCAAGCTGTTGAACGCATCTGACGCTAAGATCTTGTCAACGAGTGCGCTGGTCGGTGGACTTCACGCTCTCCATATTTTCCATCGAAGGACGGACGTGAGGCAGCGTGCGAGGGCGTAATGATTCAGACTCACGATCGGTATTTTAGTGCCACCTATCTTTGAGGTGCCATACAGGGGAGTTTTAGTGGGTAGACACGTATGTGGAGTCCCACACTAGTCAATGCCATTCGACTGTGCGTAACGCATTTCCCCGCTATAAAAAAAAAATAGCCAACTGCCTCGTAATCTAATTAGTGAGGCGCATAAATGGATTAACGAGAGTCCCTCTATCCCTATCTACTTACTGCACGGGAAGCAGTAGGATTTACTATAGTTTTGGGGAGTGGCGCCCCCACAGCCCGAGCTAGGGCGTTGTCTACGATTTCGTTGCCCGCGATCGTATTAGTCGCATAGTGGTTCCGGCTTCGATGTCGCGATTGTATTAGTCGCTCGGCCGATGGATCGTAGCAGCTCCTCGCACAACTCTTGGTCATGATTTCAGAAGCCCGCAATCGTATTAGTCGCATAGTGGGTCCGGTCTTGATGTTGCGATTATTAGTCAATCGACCGGTGGGTCATGACCGACTCAAAAGTGAGGTTTAACCTCTCCTCTGAAAAACGGATTCCGGTGAGAGAGCGACTTCCCGCCTCCACGCCGCGGTGTGTGAGGTATCTGGAATACGAAACCGACAGTTGGGGTCGGACGGAAGCTACGCGGAACCATCGGTGGCATACGCTTCGTGCTGCGGCCATGGGGTGCCACCGATTTGTTGAACGCAGGCCGTGACATAAAGGAGAGCACAGGACGCAGCGCAAGCGCAGGACCTCCCTCCCGGGTTCCTCCGAGGGCTTCTGAGGCTGCCTCGTGCAATCGACGCCTTGAGATTTCGGCCGACTGGCCAGAGTTCGTAGTCTGAACCTGCGTTCGTCTGTGTGGCAATTTTCCAATTCACCATGGAATATAGTGAAATGAAGTGTGGTATAGTGTGAAAAATTGTCTTTTTAAAAAAGTAAAAGTTCGACGCTAGCGATCGAGGGCTCGCTAGCGTCCCTGCGCGTGGCTTCACCGCACCCACTACCCCCACCCCGCTGCTGCGCTGGCGCGTCGGCGCGCGCACGTCCTCGCCCCTCCGCCGCGTTACGTACGCCACGGAGTGCGTTATTTCGGTCACGTACGCCACGGAGCGCGTTACTCCGGTCACGTACGCCACGTCACCCATGCCAGCCCGTACCATCCCGGGAAAAACCCGCGGGATTTCCCCCGCGGGAATAACCACCATGGCCAAAGGGCTAAAAACATCAGCTACCCGAAGCGAGGCTGAAGAGAGCATGGAGGATTCTCGATTTTCTTTCTATCAAGCTTCATCTGTGGGAATAAATGAGGAAGCTTCCACGACCCACTCGGAGGTCGGTTTCCAGACTGTGGAAACGAAGCGGACAGAACGTACTCGGGCCAAGCGTCCCTGCTCGGGAACCGCCGAATCGGCCAAGAAAGCGAAGCCCAGAAGAAGGAAGTCGCTAAGGACGGGGCAAAAGGACTACGCGTCCAAGTAACGCCTGTGGATGCCCCAGCGGCTACCGAGACGCCAGTCGCCGCCCGGCGAAGGACAAGCCTCGGGGAGGTAGCCTGCAACAACGGATCTTCGGAGTACATAAACAGGCCCGAAGAGGATAACACCAGCGACGATCCCCTGAAAGCTTGGTGAAGGAAGGCCCAGAACGCGATCAGCTCCATTCACGCAGCTTGCCGGAAAGCGAAAGTGGCCAATCACACCGCGAACGCCATAGGAGCTAGTCTGGAGGAGATCCAATCCACGGAAGGGGACCTCGCAGCCATGAACGCCGAGCTCATCGGGAGAGTAAAGGAATTGAGGAACTCTCGCAACAATCTTCAGGGTACAAAAATCTCGGAAGCGATACTGACTGCCATGACAGGATCGAGAGTGTCCCAAGCGAGGGCGAAATCAAAGATAGCAGCGGTGGCGATGCCGCGTGCGGACCTGCACGGAGCGTTCGTCCCTGCGATTGGTGCGCCGATTGAAATGTGCACGCACGGAGTCCCCCACGTGACGGCTGACGCACCGGCTCGCTCTTACGCCGCAGCCCTGACAAGATGCAAAACCACGCCAGGAACAAGACGAGTCGGGACACTGGTGAGTAAAAAGCAACCAGTGCATGAGATCACAATAACTCCCGGTGATGGTTCATCCATAAAGACGCACGAGGATGCCCGAAAGGTACTCCTCCAATCGATCAATCCGACGGTAAATAAGATAGGCATCCTTTCTGTTCGAAAAACCAGAGAGAATGGCCAGATTGTCGAAACAGCGACGGCCCGCGACCTCGAGGTCTTCGCAAAAAGCGACGAGCTCAGGAGCGCTGGACTAAAAACCTCGCTCTATTGTAGAAATAACCCTCGGATCATCGGGCGGAGGGTGCCGAAAGACACTTCGCCAGTAGAAGTGCGAGCATGCGTCCTTGAGCAGAATATCGCAATTAATGAGAATGCATCGGTGAGCGTGTGCTACCGAGCTGGCAAGCGAGACAGCGAAGGCACCAACTGGGTGGTTGAGGTTGACGCTGAATCGCGAAGCTGCTCCTTAGCCAGAGGAGAGTCTTCATAGGCTGGAACGCGTGTCCGGTCGATGATTACATCGAGATCTCCCGATGCTTTACGAGTAAAAAACACGGACACATAGCGAGATTCTGCAATGAGAAGTAGGTATGCTCGAACTGTGCGAAGGAGCGACACGGCTTCAAGCAGTGTCCCGCGAAGGAAGAGCCCCCGTAATGCGCGAACTGCGTTCGGCACGAGAGGGTTGTCGCGAGGATTGGCTTCAATAGCAAGGCGTGTCCCTTTTAAAAGGCTGGCGTTGAATGGAGAATAGCTAGGATTAATTATGGATAAGCATTATCTTAAGTTACTTCAGGTGAACATGCAGCGATCCTCGACGGTATCGAAAGAGATCGCTGTATCGTTGGCCGAAGGGTCTACGGTCGTCGTTCGTGCGCAGGAACCATACGTAACTCGCGGCAGGGTGCGGGGCCGCGGCTCCCACACCGCGGTTATTGCCGACGAGGGAAATAGGAAAAACGCGCAAGCGGCGATCGTCTGCAGAAGCGGAGAATTTACTCTCCTTTGTATCGCGTAACTCTTTGAGTCCCACATGGTCGCCACGCAGACCGACCTGACAGAAATAAATTTTATAAAGGGCATAGACCGTCCACTTCGAAATTTTTCGTCGAAACATATACCGACCCGCCAGAATATAAGTTTTTAACTGGCATAGACCGTCGCCGCTTGAATCTTCGACCTCGCATAGACCGACCCTCCAGAATTAATTTTTTTGAGGGACATCGACCGTCCCCGCTCGAAATTTCGACCGGGCATAGACCGAGCCACCGGAATGAATTTTTTTGAGGGGCATGGACGGTCCCCGCCCCAATTTTGAGAGAGGGCATAGTCCGAGCCGCCGCAATTAATTTTTTTGAGGGGCATAGATCGTCCCCGCTCGAATTTTCGAGAGGGCATAGTCCCACCCGCCTGAAATAAATTCTTTGACAGGCATAAACCGTCCCCGTCGAAATTTTTCGCCGGGACATAGATCGACCCGCGAGAATATAAGTTTACAACGGGCATAGACTGTCCCCGCTCGAATTTACGACCGGTCCGCCGGAAATAAATCTTTTGACGCGTATACACAGTTACCAAGGACATTTTTCTCGAAGACATAGACCGACCCGCGGGAGTATTGGGTTTGACGGGTCGGTCTAGGAATCACAAAAAAATTAATTCCGTCGGGTCGGTCTATGCCCGATCGAAAATTCAAGCGGGCACAGTCTATGCCCATTCCAAACTTATCTTACCGCGTGTCGATCTATGTCTCCGAGAAAAGCTTCGGTGAGGACGGTCTATACCCCTGAAAAAATTATTTTCCGGAGGATCGGTGTATGCCCTGTCGAAAATTCGAGCGGGGACGGTCTATGCCTCTCAAAAAAATTAATTCCGGCGGTTCGGTCTATGACTGATCGAAAATTCGAGCGGGGACGGTCTATGCCCGTCGAAAACTTATATTCGCGGGGATCGGTCTACGTCTTCGAGAAATATTTCGGTGGGGACGGACTATGCCCTTCGAAAAATTTTTTTCCTGAGGATCGGTCTATGCCCGGTCGAAAATTCGAGCAGGGACGATCTATACCTCTCAAAAAAATTAATTCCAGCGGTTCGGTCTATGACTGGTCGAAAACTCGAGCGGAGACGCTCTATGCCCGTCGAAAACTTATATTCCCGCGTTCGGTCTATGTCTCCGAGAATAATTTCAGTAGGGGTGGTCTATGCCCCTCGAAAAATTTATTTCCGGAAGATCGGTCTATGCCCGGACGAAAATGCGTGTCGGGACGGTCTATGCCTCTCAAAAAACTTTATTCCGGCGAGTCGGACTATGCCCGGTCGAAAATTCGAGCAGGGACGGTCTATGCCCGTCGTAAACTTGTAAGGAGTATAGGGACCACTATGGTGCCCCCTACCCCTATCCCCACTCCTCGGCATGCGAGAGGTGGGGCGGCTGCCCCGCCCCCCCCAGTCCCGGGAGTGGTGGGGGCCGGCTGGAGTGGGGACGGAGCGCGAGGCAACCATAGTGATCCCGTTTTTGAATTTTCCCCTATCCCCAACCCTTCCCCCACTGCTCGGTATGCGAGAGGTTCGAGGCTGCCGAACACTCCCGGGAGCGGCGGGGGGCGGCTGGAGTGGTGACGAAGCACGAGACAGCCATAGTGGTCCGGTTTTTGAAAGTTTTAATTCCGAAAATTTTGTTCACATACCTTTTTTTTTCGCCCACCGCGTCCTGCCAGGTAGTTGCTGTCCCGGTCATTCACAGCTGCTTTCGCTCTCCTGGTGAAAGCACCGCTGTCTCTCCCATCACACCCTTTTGCTATTTCCCCACCGCTGTAACCCAAACAAACCCAAACAAAATAAAACACGCGAACACCCAGATGAATCTCCTGCAAACTCCACCGCTGCTTTTTTCTCTATCACACACCCTCGCTATCCCGCATCACTGTTTTATCAAAGGCCCGTCGCTTTTCCCCATCACATACCGTCGCTTTCCCGCAGCACTTTTTTATCATAGGCACGAAAACAATGAAAGAATGAGCATTACAAGAGCTCGTAACTCTCCGCAATTTCAAGAACGACTAACTCGACGAGAACAGTCGCGGAGGATCTTTTGCAAATTTCGACAGCTCAGTATAGTTGTCGGAAGCCGCGCGCGAGATAGCCGAAGAGCGCGCGGTGGAAGGCGAGCTCGCCCGGCAGTGAGCTCATCTCTGAAGCTCGTGCTGACTGCGCGCGACTTTCCGGGCCCTAAACTTAGTATATAACCGCCCGAGTAGCATCGAAACGAGCAAGATAGGGAAATATTAAAAAAAAAAAATACGAAGGTCATAATAAAAATAATAAAAAATCGTATTATTTTTAAAACAGCGGGGCGTTTTATAAGAAGCAGCTGATCAGAGCCTCTTCTCTCTGTGAGTGCATGCGTGCGTGCGTGCGTCGTGCGTGCGTGCGTACGTGTGTGTCTTTGCCGAAGCAGGGGCTCTAGCCCGTGGGCCTATACAGGTGCACTTCGGCATCTCGGGGCCACCAGGGCCTGCCCATCCCTTGACGGCCGCGCAAAAGTATGCGGATATGCCGGGGGTCCTTCCACGCCCCGAGATTATACGGATCGTTTGCCGCCTGAACTTCGCGGGGATCGCGCCACGTGGGATGGTCCCAATCATTTTCCGCGTGGACCGTCACCCACCGGCCCTCCGTCAGCCACCGGATACCGAACGCGCCAAATGCGCTAGCATGCTCGAGGGCGTCCGCGGCAAGCCGGTTCGCCCTTCTCTCAGCTCGTACCACCTGCGCGGCTTCGATAAAGGACATCTAAAAAGAATGCAATAATTAATCATAATAATTACATTTAAAACATAAAAGTTAAATAAACAATTAAGGAAAATGCGCTTACCATATCGGAGCTCTTCCGGCGACGATTCATTGCGTGGTTTTTCTGCCGAAGTTATTATCAACTCGTTGGTAGCTCTCAACTCGTTGGTAGAAATCGTTATGATGAATCTTGAAAAGATGCATCTTTAAGATGCTCCACTCCCTCAGAAGACCCCGCGGCTTATACCAGTGCGAAATATCAGCTTACACAGCACTGCGAGGTAAGTCACTCGAAGGTGAGATTATCCTCGCGATTAGTTAATATGATCGTCGGTATACCGAAAAGCCCCGTTTACAGGCACTTTACAGATGAAAAATATTTAAAAAGGGCTTTTTTTTAAAAAAAATGAGGCTTTATACGGGAATTATTGCAATCACCCTTAGAGAGAGAGAGAGACATAAAACGCTCGAGCTGTGGAAGGCGAGAGAGACCTTCTTCTAAAGCTACACAAGCATGCAGCGGCCGGACAGTCTCCGGTATAGGAGTCAGAATAAGGCGTCGGCACTGAGGGATTCTCAAGCCACGCTAACCAGCGCTCCCTTATACGGAGTCGCTCCGCCAATGCTGCCCCCTCGTCTTCTGCATGACTCTCGCGCGTCGCAACTCTTCCCACTCACAGTGGCCTTCCCCCCGGGGGCGCCCTTCCTCAGACAACTTCTTCGCCACCCAGTGATGCAGCGCGTATACCTATTTCGCTCGGAGCTACGAACGCTATAGATGTACAACAGAGGTTCCGCGAGCTCGATCACCTTCTGGTCCTCTCTATAGCGTGCTTTTTAAATACATTTTTTCTTCGATACATTCTTTGAAATATATTATTCTTTGGAACAGAGTTTCTTTTCGAAATAAATGTTCTCTTTCGAAGCGAATCTCTTTTATATACAATTTCTTAGAAATAAATTGTTCTACGATATGAAGTACTTCGTCATAAAATTTGCTATGAATTAATTTATCTTTCAAAATAAATGTTTATCCGGTATAACATTTTTCTTCGAAGTAAAGTTTCTTTTCGAAATAAATTTTCTCTTGCAAAACAAGGTTTTTTTTCAAAATAAATTTTCTCTTTGTTACAATATTTGTTTCGAAGAAAATTTTATACCGAAGACAAATTTATCTCGAGGTGAAAAATTAGTTTCGCGAAAATGTATATCGAAGAGAAACGATACTTCGAGCCGCAACTCTACACCCGTCAGCCAAAATACAGCTGCGCGAAATATCGCTTCACTTTGAGAAAAAACCTCGAGAGCTTCAGAAAAAAAATATTGTCTTTAAACATGCTGGAAAAAAGTAAGAAAACGAACACATTTGAATACGTCCAATGCACATTTTCAAAACCAAGAAAATAATCGTTTAAGAGGTTGAACTCGTCTGAAAAAAGATATTTATCGAGATCTTCAGAAAAAGAATTGTATTCAAACATGCTGAAAAAAAGATGGAAAACGAACGCATTTGAATGCGTCCAATGCACATTTTTCAAATACGAGAAAATAATCTTTTAAAATGTTGAACTAGTCTGAAAAATAAGACCTTTTTTACGTCTTACCGCAACCACTCGGCCCGTAAAACATAGAAGTCCAAGGATGCTGCCACGTCGTATCCATCATGCTAAATGAGGGGATTTAAGTCCTGTTCGATATTAAATAACATTTCAGGTTTTTCACGTCATTTACTTCATATTTTATGCCTATGAGACCCAACAATACCAGCGGGTGCCAACGGGTGCGGGTGCCAGTGGGTGCCAACAGTGCCCGATGACGCGAATACTTTTTGTATGAAGCGAACCTATGCGTGACTCAGAGGGTACCCGCTGGCACTGGTGGATCTCAAGGCATAAAATATGAAGAAAATTACCTGAAAAACCTGAAATGTTATTTAATATTGGACAGGACTTAAACCCCCTCATTTAGCATGATGGATACGACGTGGCAGCATCCTTGGACTTTTATGATCTGCGGGCCGACAGGTTGCGGTAAGACGTGAGAAAGATCTTTTTTTTTAGATTCGTTCAACATTTTTAGAAGATAATTTCCTCGTTTTTGAAAAATGTGAATCAGACATATTAAAATGCGTCCGTTTTCTATATTTTTTTCAGCATGTTTGAAGACAATTCTTTTTTTCTGCAGATCTCCAGGTTTTTTTCTCAGAGTGAAGCGATATTTCGCGCAGCTGCATTTTTGCTAACGGGTGCAGAGTCGCGGCTCGAAGTATCGTTTCTCTTCGAGATACATTTTTTCGAAACTAATTTTTCACCTTGAGATAAGTTTGTCTTCGGTATGAAATTTTCTTCGAAACAAAATTTTGTAACAAAAAGAAAATTTATTTTGAGAAGGAATCTTGCTTCGCAAGAGAAAATTTAGTTCGAAAAGAAACTTTGCTTCGACGAAAATTTTATTTTGAAGAAAATTTTTTACCGAAGAAACGTTTATTCCGAAGGGTAAATTAATTTTACAGAAAATGTTATGAAGAAGAACTTTATATCAAAAAACAATTTATTTCTAAGAAAATTTTATATAAAAAAGATTTACATGGTAGAGAAAATTTGTGTACGGAAGACATTTATATCGATAACAAAATAAGCGAGAAGAAAAATTTATTTTGATGGAAAATTTTATGCGAAGGTTATCTGCATCGAGGAGAGTCGCGGCTCGGAGTCGCATTTCTCTTCGATTTGAATTTTTCGAAAGTAATTTTCCCTTCGTGATAGAAGTTGTATTCGATGTACAAAATTTTCTTCGAAACTTAAAAAAGAGTCATGTTGAAGAACTTTATATCGAAAAAAAATGTGTTTCTAAGAAAATTTTATATAAAAAAGATTTACATCGAAGAGAACATTTTTATACGAAAGAAATTTGTATTTAAAACAAAATTATCCCGAAGAAAAAATTTATTTTGAAGGAAAATTCTAGACTAAAGATATCTGCATCGAGGAGAGTCGCAGCTCGGAGTATTATTTCTCTTCGATTTAAAGTTTTCGAAAGTAATTTTCTCTTCGCGATAAAATTTGTCTTCGATATAAAAGTTTTCTTCGAAACTTAAACAAGAAACTCTGCTTCGACGGAAAATTTATTTCATGCGATACTGCGAGTAATGTTCTTTTCCGAAGATCTCAAGGTTTCTTTCTCAGCGTATGTAAAGCGGTATTTTGCGTAGCTGCATATTTGCTGACGGGCGCAGAGCCACGACGCGGAGTTTCGTCTCTCTTCGATATAAATTTTTCGAAACTGATTTTCTCTTTGAGATACATTTGCCTTCGGCATAAAATTTTCTTTGATGCGATCTTCCACGCAGCTGTATTTTCGCTGACGGGGCGCAGAGTAGCGACTCGAAGTATCGTTTCTCTTGGCTATACATTTTTGAAACTAATTTTTTCTGTTCGAGATAAATTTGTCTTTGGTAAAAAATTTTCTTCAAAACAAATTTTGTAACAAAGAGAAAATTATTTTGAAAAAAAACTTTGCTTCGGAAGAGAAAATTTATTTCGAAACGAAACTTCGCTTCGAAGAAAATTTATTTCGAAGAGACTTGTATCGAAAAAATTTATTTCGACGAAAATTTTATACCGGAGAAACATTTATCATAGAAAATTTTATGACGAAGTACTTCATATCGTAGAACAATTTATTTCTAAGTGTGCGAGACTCCACAAGAAGAGTTCACACACGCGAGAGCGCCTAGATAAAGGCTGCCCGCAATACACGCGAGAGTGCCTAGCTAAAGGCTGCCCGCAGGACACGCATCGCAGCGGCGGCTCACCGCAGTCCGCGCGGACCACCGCAGTTCGCACAGTCGCCGCCAGAGGGCCCCTGGGACATCATCTCTCGCGAGTGGTTCGCACTAGGGCCACTATATAAGGAGCGGCTCCGAGCCCCGAAAGTCAGAGCTCAGCAAGCAGCTGTCGAGGCAGAATCTCTCCGCCAGACACGACTCCGCTCTATCTTACACTGCTCACGACAGTCTTCGGATGCGTCGGGGCCAAAAACGGAAACGCAATTCACAGCGGAAGCTCTCGATCAAACTCGTCCCGTGAAAGCTGATCGAGATCTACAGACCGTTCAACAGCTACCCAGGGTGCCTAACTCGAGGACCTCGAGTTACTATCCCCACGTGGAACGTACGAGTTCGGCGCTGGACATCGCCGCGGTGGAAGACCACGCCAGCGCTCCTCTCACCGTTGCCGGCAACTCCTCCGCAGCACGCCGAGGCAGCCA
>JAPYZJ010008723.1:0-10878 GCA_030522765.1 Ophioninae sp. B BG-2022a
CAGCCCCCGCAACCATCCACACGTTTAGCCAGGAACAAGCGCACGCCATGAGCCCTCGAACGTCTCCTTTCCCCCAGTGTCACTCGTTAATTACCCGTTAATTAGCTGGCCCTTAATTGCGGTAGGATGGCCCGATAGCGGTGTATCAAAAACCCCCTACCGACTCAAACTAAAATCCCCTCGACTTTTGCTCAATGATCTTATACTTTTCCACAGTTGCATGAAAAATTAGCTTTTTTCCTGCTTTGGTGTATGTATATATTGATATATACAGGGTGTAGCGTAAATAGTGGTTAAGGATTCAATTTTCCAGATAGTTAACTATAACATAATTTTGACCATTTTTATTAAATACTTTCTTTTGATTATTTTTATTTTTATTTCTGTTCTATAATAATATAGAACGTTGATAAAATACAATCTATGAAAAATAATATTTTATGGGGACATTTTTTTTTTTCGAAGCCCTTGGGTAAAATGGATTCAATTTGGCAGATAGTTGAATTTATTATAATTAATTATGTTACCAGATAGTTAAAATATATTATAATTATGACAATTTTTATCAAAAATTGTTTTTTTATTTTTTTGACGAATTTGTAATCTTTTGTTACGAATTTGGCTGTATTTTGAACAATAACCATTATTTTGTCGTTTTTATTTCTTTTATATGCTGCTGAATAATATAGGAATCGTGAAATATTGGTGTGGCGTTAATAAAATACAATTTTTAAAAAGTAATCATTTATCGCGAAATTTTTTTTTCTTTTGGGAACGTTTGTAAAAAAATGTATTCAATTTACCAGATAGTTAACTACAACATATTATAATTTTGAGCATTTTTATCCCAAATTGCTTTTTTATTTTTTTTACGAATTTATAATCTTTTGTTACAAATTTGGCTGTATTTTGAACAATAACCATTATTTTTTCAATTTATTTCTTTTTTATGTTGCAGAATAATATAGCAATCGTGAAAAAATTGGTATGGCTTAAATAAAATATAATTAATAAAAAACAATAATTTTTCACGAAATATTTTGTTGGAAACTCTTGGATAAAAATGGTTAAAATAATAGTATGTTATAGTTAACTATTTGGGATATCGAATCCTTAACGGTGGGACACTATTTACGCCGCACTGTATAAATAAATAAATGAATAAATAAATAAAAATAAATAAATAAATAAATAAATACAAATAAAAATAAAACAAATAAATAAAAATAAAATAACAAAAGAAAAATAAAAAAAAACATTTTTAAAAAATAAATAAAGATATATATATATAAAAGTGGTTAGGTTGATTTCCCTCGATCTCGATGATATCTCGGATCTCTTCGAGATTCGAAAGGATGAGAGGTTAAGGGGGTAGATGTGTTCGTGAAATGCGCGAGGCTCGTCGCTTCGAGCCTCCAACACGATGAAACCAATGACGTAAAGAAAAGAGGGAGAGAACCGAGAGAAACAGATAAAAGTGAATCAAGGCACCTATAAGATTCGCGCTGCCTGATGTATTTATAAGGAATAAGATTTGCATACGATGCAGCAGATCAACGATAGCCGGCTCACTCGTTGCACTTCGTTCCGTTCGCTCGTTCGCCTCACGTGGCGGCGTGTCTGTGAGATTCAAAGAGGCTTTTGTACCATTATATCCGATCTTCTGCGTTTCTTACCTTCCTCTCCCTTCTCTCTCTCTCTCTCTCTCTCTCTATCTCTACTTCTCTTTTTCGGTTCCATTCCCTCTCTTTCTTTCTCTACCTTTATTTCTGTCTTTCTCTTTATTTTCTTTATTATTTTCTTACCGGATTATTTTTCCATCCGAATTTATATATTTTTTACTTTCTCTCTCTCTCTCTCTCTCTTTAGTTAGTAATAATAAAGTAAAGAAAAAAAGTACTTTTTTCTTCAATTTATTATCTTCTTTACTTTATTTTACTTCATTATTATTATTAGTATTTTTATTTTCTTTTTATTATTTTTAATTAGCATTATTTCATTGATTTGTTGTTGTTATCATTTATTATATCATTTTTATTATGATTATTACTATTATTATTATTATTTATAAGTTCAGACTATTCTTATTATTGTTGCTTTTAGGCTTTTCATTAAGCTTTGTTTATTCTTATGTATCTTGTTGTTATTCTTTATTCTTAGTCGCGATATTCCATTGTTATTCTAATTTTCTTATTTTATTTTATTTTTTAATGTATAATTTTTCATATCTGTTTGCCCGAAAGTCCCCTAGGGCATAATAAATCCTATCAATCAATCAATCAATCAATCTCTCTCTCTCTCTCGTTTTCTGTAAATTGGCTTCTGATCTTATTTTATATTATTTTATATTAATTAGTATCTACCATATTTTCTTTTCTTAATTGTAGTAACTCTATTTACGGTACTTATTTTGTAAAACTTTTAATTATTTTTGTATTTGTTTTGTACGATTTTTATTATTTTCTAGATTTTTTGTATTATTTTTGTATTATTTTCAATATTTGTTAAGATTATTATGTTGCCCGATAGTTAATTCTAGGGTATAATAAAATTTATCATCATCATCATCATCATCTCTACTTGTCTTCCTCTGTTCCATCAATTCCCTTTCTTTCTTTACCTATATCTCTCTGTCTCTCTCTCTCTATTCTATTTACTATTTTGGATAAAAATATTTCATTCCTGAGAAATCGCTACGAGAAACCAAAAACCCGTCTTCCTCCACTTCGAAGTTTCAAAACCACTGTTCTCTGAAACGACTGAACCAATCGATACGAAATTTGTAGTGTGCATTCAGGACGATGGTACCAAGGTCCCTCTAGTCGCCATTTTCGAAAAAAAACGTTCCATTCTCGAAAAATCCAAATTCAAAACGTTTCGACTATCGCTTTCAGAATCATGTATCAGGTGATAACGTTCTCCATGCTTTTAAGAGATCTTCACAAACGTTTTTTCACAATTCCAATTGACAAAAACCCACGATCGAATAATTTTAACCAAAATTAATAAAAATCCGGGAGTTTTTGGTGACTGGAGAGTGAGCAAAAAAAAAAAAAATCGATGTTGAGGACCACCAGGATCAAGTGGGAATCTCGGTGGTCGTTCGTGGTTTACATTTGAACCGATCGACCATACGTCTACTAGTGATTTAACGCGCATTGAATTCGCCAAGTTTGTCGGTTCGCAGGAACCCGACGAATGGGCTTTGCCAATTGGAGGAAAAGAGATGGAAAGTTACTCCTGGTGCAAGTGCCACGAAGACGAGTATCCAGGGGGAATGGCGCGGTGAAAATGTTACGAATAACGTCGTGCATTTTGATTCGGTGTATCAGCATAAACCACGGAGCATTTCTCCGGTACAAAAGTAAAGCCTGTCGCGACCACCGCTAGGGGGACTATCCCAATAGAACTACAATGAGACAGGCTTCATCGTTATCCAACAGCCATCTTCTCACGTACCGACTAGCAGTAGAAAAAAACATCCACCAACGTTTTTTGTTTTTTTTTGTTTTTTTTTTGTTTTTTTTTTTTTTTTTTTTTTTTTTTTTTTTTTTTTTTTTTTTTTTTTTTTTTTTTTTTTTGTTTTTTTTTGTTTTTTTTTTTTTTGTTTTTTTTTCTGTTTTTTTTTATTNNTTTTGTTTTTTTTTGTTTTGTTTTTTTTTGTTTTTTTTTCTGTTTTTTTTTATTTTGTTTTTTTAAATTTTTTTATTTTGTTTTTTTTTGTGTTGTTTTTTTTTTGTAGGATTTTCACGGCCTGCCAAGTTTGATGCAAAGCGCCGTCTCGTCGCGTCGATTATAATGATTAGTTTGCCGCAGCTATAAGACGTGTCCCCTAGGAAATTAAATTCATCTTGTTTTCCCGTCGATCGCTGAATAATTGCTCACTGATTTATGATAATGTACAGTTCAACGCTCACACTCGGTAAGAATTTTTAAGTGGCTTTAAACCTCGACGAATTCTCGTCTTCGTCAATTTACGATTTTTCGGCTTATCGAAGCGATGATTTAAGACAATTTGAAAAATTGAGGACGATTTTCTAATTGTTATTGGCAATTGTCAATTTTTTATTATTTATATTACTAGAGTGTATTTCGTGATATCAATAGGCATTTTATTTATTCGAAGGTCAATTTATCGAATCAATGATTCAAGATAATTTAAAAAATCTCGTACGATTTGGCAATTGTTATTGTCAATTTTTTATTGTTTAAATTACCAGAGCGTATTTCGTGACATCAATAAGCCTAAACGCTATTAAAAATTCTCATTTTGAAATAGTGCAAGAAAAAAAGCAGATTAAAACTTTCGAAATCCGAGATAATAATTTATTCAAAAGGATCAACAATTCAGGAATTTAAAAAATCATAAAAATTATTTTTCAACAATGAATTTTTGAAAAATTAATAATTTAATAGAACATTTGGTAAATGTTCAGAAGTGGGGCTTCCAGAATATGACGAGATACTTGGATGGGTGACCACTTAGCTCAGTATAGACTTGCGAGACGAATGCTAACCCAAACAAACCCGAACAAACCTCAACCAACTCGAATAAACCTAAACAAACTCAAAATCTCTCTGAATAAAAATAATGTTTATGGACAAACAACCCAAACAAACCCAAACAAACAATGACGCGCGCCGGAATGACATTACTTTGTATAATTTTCTATAACCATGGAAAAAACAATAAAAATTGAATTAGCCTTATTCCCGAAAGACCCACACGTCCAAAAATTTACCAAATATTCAAAACAATAAAGAATAATAATAAAATAATAATAAAACAATAATAAAACAACAATAAAACAACACTAATAACAATGATAAATTAATTTATAAATAGCTAAATTAATAACTAATTATTTATTTAAATCATAATTAATAAATTATTAATTAATTATTAACCATACATTAATTTATAAATTAATTAATTAATAATACTAAATAATAAACAAATAAATTAAACAGAGAAAAAATAAAAAAATATTTTTCCAATGAGATTCGTCACAGCTGTATACATTGATTTGGACAATGCTGATGAAACGTCGTTTTTCCAGGTGGAATTTCGAAAATTGTATATTCGTGAATTGGATAACGGTAGCGGTTTAATATCATAAAGGTACTCGTGTCTACACATTGTAACGTGTCTCCCAGCCGATATACGTGTGTAAGCGTGTACGCGGAGCGTCGGACGTAAATCAGTGAGGAGAATCGGAAGATCGCGTATGTAAACTTGGGTCAAAGGTAACGAGAGATACAGAGAGGGTAGACAATGGCAGCCGCGAGGATATTCAGACGGTGCTTCAACAACTGGAGATCCCAGAACTGTATATGTACTCCTTCGCTGCGATCCCGATCGCTGAAATATTCCGACAAAGTCGTCACAGAGAATATAATGTCTCGTGAAGTCTCGCAACCCGATCTTTCTCCCTACAGTCTTCACAGCTTATTCTTTCTCGCTGCTTGGACGAAAGGGCTTTGTCATCTGAATCTCGTCGATTTTTTGTTTTATGTGACATTTTATATTTTTATTAAATATTGTATATTTTATATTTCTATAAAATGTTCGATATTTAAATAGAAATTTATTTTATTTCAATATTTATAATATTGAAACAAAATAGAAATAAAAATTCAATATTTATAATTTTGAAATAAAATAGAAATATACTTTATTTCAATATTCAATATTTAAATAGAAAATATTTTATTTCACTATCTACAATAAAATATGTAATATTTTATATTTCTATAAAATATTTCAATATTTTTATATTTCTATAAAATATTTCAATATTTTTATATTTCCATAAAATATTTCAATATTTTTATATTTCCATAAAATATTTAAAATAAAATTTCAATATTTATCAATTTGTGAAATTCTTTTTCCCTGTTAGCTTGAGTAATAAGTTCGTAGCTTTTTTCTATTTTATTTTGTTATACAACGATTATTTTTCTATTTGACAAATTATATCATATAAATTCGATAAAGCTCTTCTTGCTCTACGAAACCGTGATAATCGTCTTTTTGAGTATTTTAATATTCCATTTTACTTCTGAGTCTTCGAAATGGATCGAAATGATTCGAAATTAAATCCATCATCAAATTTTCATCAAATCAAGTACGTCAAAAAATCAAATTTGTAAAAAAAAAATAGATCACCAAAAAAAAAATTCACATAAAAAAATCGAATCAAATAATCAAAAAAAACAAATTCAAATAAAAAAATCGTATCAAATAATCAAAAAAAGTATTAAAATAAATACTTTTTTTTGGCAACTCCATTTCGTCTTGAGAACAAAAATGGACAATTGTTCATCTTTTGCTCGAGATTGCTCTAACAATTGGTACACTTGGATTCTCTTCTTGACCTCATCTTTTTTTCTTTTTCGCTATAAAAGTGCAGATTGTTCCTGATAACTCGAAAAAGGATTTCGATTTATTCGCGTGGTAGGTATTCGTTGAATCTTTTCTATATTCTATTTCTATATATAGAAATATATCTAGAAATATATAGAATATATAGAATATATATTATATATATATTTATATTATAATATATTATAATTATAATATAATATATTATATTATATATAATATATAGAATATAGAAATATGTATCTTTTCTATTTCTATATATATTTCTTTTCTTTTAATATATATATATATATATATATATATATATAGAGAGAGAGAGAGAGAGAAAAGAAATATATTTCTCTATTCTATATATTTCTCTATATATAATATATTATTATTATATAATATATATATATATATAATATAATATAATATAATATAATATATTATATATATTATATATAGAAATATATAGAATATAGAAATATATATCTTTTCTATTTCTATATTTTTTTCTATATATATATATATATATATATATTTGAGGGTTTTTCTTGCGGTTTAACTGGACACGCCGTTGGTCTTCGATCCGGCAGGGCGTCGGGGGTTTCGCCGTCGGCGAGTTTGGCGTTGCAGCGTCGGCGGCCATTAGCTCCGGGTAAACAGAGCCATACTTTACCTCAAGGGGCGTCACTCTTCCTCCACCGCAGTTCCGTTTCTTTGGTCATAGTATCATGTGTGTTTGTGTGTATTTGTGTGCAAGTGTGTGCAAGCGTGTGTGTGTGTGATATTCCTCCAAAAACGTTAACCTCCCGTAGCGAACGAATCGCCCAAGCGTACGCTCGTTCGGTTGTTCCTAACTCTTCCTTGCTTCCATCCCTCTTCGTCCTCTTCGTTCTTCTAATGTCGAACGACCACGAGTTACCGGACTCGAACCAAAATTCAAAAGTCGAAAGTTTTTGTATTTCCAAACTTTGGAAATTCATTGAAAAACATGGTGACGAGATTCTTCAAAGGTGTAATGAATTCCCTCTGAGGTTTGTTTGGGTTTGGTTGAAATTGATTAACAAAATTGGTTAGATAGAGATAAAGGAAATTTAAGATTTTTAATGAGTGATGAATTTTTTTTAGACTCCTTAATGTGAATGTAATGTAATTCAATAAGCAGCAAAATTAAAAACACGATCTTATGTTTTATTCGGGTATGTTTGTTTGGGTTGGGTTGAAATTAATGACAAAAATACGATTTTATTTTTCGTTCGATGACGTTTGTTTGGGTTGGGTTGAAATTGTTGAAAAAATCACTTAGAAAAATACAAAGTAAATCTGATATTCTTGATAAGTGATGAACTTCATTTAGACTCCTTAATGTGAGCGTAACAGAATCCACCTAGAAGCAAATGGAAAAATACGATTTTATTTACCGTTCAACGTCTGTTTGGGTTGGATTAAAATTAAGGAAGAAAATTGCTCAGAAATTGCAGCAAATGAAAAAATACGATTTTATTTTCCGTTCAACGTTTCTTTGGGTTGGGTTAAAATTAATGAAAAAAATTGCTCAGAAATTGCAGCAAATGCAAAAAACACGATTTTATTTTTCGTTAAAGAACAATTGTTTGGGTTTGTTTCGGTCGGGTTTAAATTAATGAAGAAAATTGCTTAGCAATTGCAGCAAACGAAAAAACACGATTTTACTTTTCGTTCAACAACGATTGTTTGGGTTTGTTTGGGTCGGGTCGAAATCAATAAAAAAATTGCTTCAACCCAGACAAAATAAATCTAATATACTTAATAAGTGATAAACTTTATTTAGACTCCTTAATGTGAACGTACCATAATCCACCCAGGATGAAAATGGAAAAATACGATTTTATTTTTCGTTCAAGGACGTTTGATATTCAAAGCGCGTATTTGCCTAGCGCCAGGGGGCAATTAACTCACCTTTTCCCGTTTCGTCTCGGTTTTTTTTCTCCCTTTTTTTTTTTAGGTGCGAAATTTATGTTTGAACGAGGGGGAAGGCGTAACACGCGTGCAGGTGTGAGAAAAGTTTCCTCGAAGAGGAAGACGCGATCTGCATGCGTCCGATCGACAAGGTCGCGTCGTGTTCTCCGGGGTCTGTGCACCCGCTGGATGTAACTACTGATTATCGTCGGGGAGAAGCTCATCGAGACTCTCTCGCCGACGCGACCGAACGTCCGGCGTCTGCGAAGCTTCCGCCAACATTCAACCGAGAACGTGTCCAGATTCGAACTCTCGTAGAAAAATCGAGTCGTCTTTTCTCAAATTTTATTTATCGTTTTTTTCGTTCGATAAAAAGATCATTAGAAAGATAACTCATTAGAGATCTTCCAATTTTATTTCTCATTATATTTGAAGATTTTGAAATGAAACTGCTTTTCAAGCTCAGAACCCAAACAAACCCAAACAGGAGAAGGAAAAGCTAAGAAAAATGTTTACTGATTATCTTTCTACTCCCTAAATAATTTTCGTTATTTTTTTATAAAAAGTATGTTATCTCAGATAGAGAGGGAAAAAACATGGTAATTGCAACACGATAATAAATGTATTGGGGCAGGGTTTAGACATTAGTAACTATTTTAACAAAAAAAAACTAGGTTTTTCTGTTTCAGATCTTCATGTGATATTTCAGGTCTTCAGTTTTAGGTTTTTCTTCAGTTTCAGGTCTTTCTTCGGTTTCAGATGTTTCTTCACTTTCAGGTCTTTCTTAAGTTTCAGGTCTTCATGTCATATTTTTTTGAGCTTTATTTTCTCAAATTTTATTCATCGTTTTATTGTTCGATAGAAAGATGGATCAATGACCCATTAGGGACCTTCTTCAGTAATTCAAGTAATTTCTGAAAAGTTCAGAACTGCAAGTAATTTCTGAAAAGTTCAGAACGACAAGTAATGTTGTTTGGGTTTGTTTGGATTTATACATTGATCGAACGCCAATCTTTTTTTTTTGTAATTTCCTCTGCTTTTACCCATTGTCGATATATTATTATATTATATTATAGTTATCATAAGTAATATTGTATAATAATAATAGTATTAATATTATTATTATTATTATTATTATTATTGGTAATATTAGAATTAGTCTCAAAATTAATATTATTATAGTTATCTCGAGTAAAATATAAACGAATAAAAAATAAACAAGACAATTCTTCAACAGTCGATGACACCCACTGTCAAATAAGAATCAAAAAGCTCATTCGAAATTCCACAAAATATTTCTACCCCCATTCCATATCTTTTCTGCTCATACAACGAGTTTAAAAAAAAAAGAAATTAAGTAGTGACAGCCTGTTCCTGATCAGACACGAAAACCTGTCATATTCGGCTGTCAAAAATCTCGGCAATTTCGAAACAAGGACTCTTCGCGTTCTTTCGTCTCAACCCCCCCCCCCCCCTGCTCATGAGAACTTTAGAAGACCTATAAATTCTCAAAGTCCAGGTCGAATCTCGTTGAAAACACACCGGTCGAAGAAAAAAATGAGGGATAAAAATAAAATCGAGAAAAAATCGAGAAAAAAGGTGACGAAGAGAGAGAGAGAGAGAGAGAGAGAGAGAAAAAAAAAGAAAAGTTTCCGAGGGTACGATGGGTTTTGAAACGATGGGACGTTTCTTCGAGACCGGAGGGTATCCTCTCAGCTTGCGAAATCCTCACGAGGTATCTTCTTCTTCTTCGCCGAGACGCATAGAGAATCGGGACAGAGGACTCGCCGCTTTCTCGAGTGTTCGTTAAATATACGAGTGTATTGAAATTCCCAGCGTCGAATCGCCAGGAATCGTTTCTCCCGGACGTATCTTTTTCTCTCTCTTGGACCCTTCGTCCCTTTACACGGGATCCCATGAAATTCTCCCACTTTTCTCTGGTCAAAATGAAAGAATCGAGGGAGCGAGGGGGGGGGGAGGGATCAAGGGAATAAAAGGGAAATAAACGAGGGACCAAAAAAAAAAGAAAAAAAAAAAAATTCAAAAAGGAAGGATAGGACGAAGATGAGGATAGAAAAAAAAAAGGAAAAATAAAGGAGAGTCTCTCGATGCCCTCCCGCTGTTTTGAATACGAGAACTCCTTCGCGACGAAGGCGACGTTCTCGAGCTGGTGGACGATATCCAGGGAAGCTTCTCATACCTACCATCAACTAGTGGTCTCTCTCTCTCTCTCTCTCTCTCTCTCTTTTTTTTTTCCAGTGGTGTCTTCCTCTCTCCGAATTTTTTTTTTTTTTCCCACGGATATACCGAGGAGCTCTCGTTCGTGTCTCTTCCTGCGACGCAAGGAACGGACGCAAATCCGAAGAAGTTTCACCGCTTCGGATGTGTATCCACCTCAGGGAACGAAGAACAAACCTTTTGCCCTCTTTCTTCCTCCTTATTTCGTCTCCCTCTTGTACGCATACCGTCGTCCACTCTAATTTGAATGTAACAACGTTCCGTTCGCTCGCAACCCGATAGCATCGCCAACTTTGCCTCATGGACGCTGAATCTTCTGCTTGAACCGCGAA
>JAPYZJ010008726.1:0-12315 GCA_030522765.1 Ophioninae sp. B BG-2022a
TAATTGAGATCCGATGATTTTTCGATTTTTGGCAGAATTTCAAAGTTGGACCATCGATTTTTGCCAATTTTTCCATACATACCCCTTTGCCTCTTTTTTGGCGATTTTTCGAGTGGACTTTCCGGAAAAACTATGAGAGATATCGATATGAATCCAACGCCATTATTTAAGTCAGGCAAAAACCTTTTCTAAACACACCAAATAAATCTCAATAGCATATAAGAAGCTTACTCTACGACCTTTTGAAATTTCGTGATTTTTGAGATTCTGGAAAAGTGGCCGGGAAAGTCGAAAAAATTTTCTTTCCGTTTTTTACCTCTTTAAAGGGTCTATTCAATCGAAAATTGTCCGCTGATTGCGAATATGCCCGTGTTTTTGCCGAAAGTACAAAATTAGACACGGAAAATGCAAAAAAACGTTTCTAGAATATTTTTTTGACATTTTTCCCCAGAAATGGCGAATTAAATGGTGGATTTGTCTCCAAAGTATAAAAATAGATGGACCTGTAATGTTACACTAAACATCGAAATATAATAATTATTTCGAGCTATTTCGAGCTATAGTATTCGAATTATTTCAATACTATTTTTTTATAATTGATATTATTTTTCACGAATTTTCAAAGCGCGAAGGCTTTTTCGATTTTTCAATACGAAGATTCATGTTCACTGTGCGCAAAAACAATTTCGAATATTTATAAAAATGAAGCAACAAAAGAACCGTCAAAATGATTTTTGCCCGAGTTTAAAAAACAAACTTCCAAATTCGAAAATATCTCGAAAACTATCGCGAGTCGCCGAAAATCCTTTAGGGGTTCCTCATCGAATATCAAGACGAAGGTCCGTGCAAAATTTCAGCTCGATCGGAGGCGGTAGCTTTTCGGAAGTCGACGAAAATTTTTCATAAAAACGCGCTTTTCTCAAAAACGAAACAAGTTGAACGTAATTTAAAGGCACGAAAGTACGCGTCTTTGGATTCCGCGGGGAATGATTCTCGGCTTTTTCATTGAAAATTCAATTTCCGATGAGAAAACGGATTTCAAAAAAGTTCGTGAGGTCGATCTTCCGCGTGGCCCCGACACGAGCAGGTTTTTCTTTTTTCCTTGCCTTCGGTGTATATAACAGACGGGAGTTTTGATGACGAAAATTTCTTGTCGGATAATGCGAGACAGGGCTCCGATAAGCTCGATTATTTGCGTCGTCTGACGACATCGAGAAACAGCCGACACCTCCCGCCCTTCCGTATCGACGAGAAACTCAGAAAGAACAGGAAAACGATTGTCCGAGTCGCTCGCACCGCAAAACGTATTTACTTTTATGCTTCTGTTTACGTTTGCCTTTTCGTACTCGAGCCTTCGTTGCCCACGTGCTTCGTATTCGTACATGTGTAAATAACGAGACAAAAGTATTTTTCACGAGGCCACGAGAAGAGTTTATGTACCTTGTAACGACAGGTCGCGATAAGTCGTTCCGCACTGATCACGTTCACCTCCCCCTTCGACGTTAAACCCGGATTCCCAACAACGTTCTCCGTTTCTTTCTCTCTTTTTTTTTTTCTTTTTGCCTCGTATGTTTTGTTTTCAAACGAGCTCGATGTCTCAATTTTTTTTTTGGATTTTCTCATTTCTAGGTTTGGAGAATTGATTAACTACCACTGTCCTTATCATTATCGTTGAATTATTATTATTAATATTGTCGGAAATTATTTGTATTGTCATTACATAATTATTTTAATAATAATAAGAATAACAATCACCAATAATAAATAAATTACAATTTTATTTTTGTATTTTCTATTTTTTTTAATTTAAAAATACAGATTTTGATAAAGTCAATATTTCAAATTTCAAAGATAGACTCCGGGAGAAAAAAACGATTTTCGGAATATTTTTTTGGACTTCTGCAAAAAAACCCTGGTAATTTTTTTTTTTTTACGGTTTTAACCTATTTTACCATCCGTGCGTAATTTTTCAAACATTCGACCGGAAGTTTAACAATGAAGTTGTATTAGTCGATTGAATAATCAATTGAACGAGTCCATCGATTTCGTTTCGTCGTTTTCCTAGACGCTTTTGTTTTTTATCCTTTTCTTTTTCTTTTTTTTTTTGTGCTAGCTTTTATCGATATTGCTCGAACTACGATCCGTGGCTCCCGATATCCCCACGACGGTTTCCAATAATTTCCATCTTCTGGTTTAAGAGATGAAAGATTGGAGGGAGGGAGAGGGGGAGGGGTTTTGAGAACGAGCTTCAAAGAGACGTCCGGATTATCGTCGGGAGATAAGGGGCAATTGGGTCGATAGCCCGTGAATCTCGATAAACATCCGCAGACACACGCGCGAGAAAAATGCGCCGCACGCGCAACAGACTCTTCGGCGCTGCGGAGGCTCATTTAAAAACTCAGCGAAATAAAGAAAAGAGAAAAAAAAATAATCGAGTGCTCGTTACGGTCCGTTGAATCAAACGAGTAATAAAAACAGGTTTTGAAAAAAAAAGCGAATGCGAGTCAGCTCTTTCAAGTTGGACAAGTCTTAAGGGGAGATCGAAAATCGTTGCATCAAATTTGGAAAAAAAATCGACTTTTTTTGTAAACTTGAATTTTGAAAAATTGGAAAATTTGGATTCGGTGTTTAGGATGAAAATTAAGAATTACGTGTTTCGGGAATTTTTGGGAAATCGACTTTTAAAGGGGTTAAGTTGAAGACGCAAATTTTTCTGAAAATTCGGAATTTTTTTCCATTGTTAAATTCTTGATAATTCGTATTCAGGACTTTGGTTGAAAATTGAGGATTGCGTGTTTCGGCATTTTTGGAAAATCGAGATTTAAGGGGGTAAAATTGTAAGTACAATTTTTTATGGGGTTTTCATTGTTTTTTCGTTAAAATTGATATAATTTCATTTAAATTTTATAAAGTTATTAAATTTTATTAAAATTATTTTTATGAAATTTTTATAATTTTATTAAAATAAAATTATATTAAAATAAATTATTATAAATTTTATATAATTAAAACTTATATAATTTATATAAATTGATATAATTGATTAATAACGTATATCAGACTTTAAAAAAAAGAATCCATTGAGAGGTTGAAAAGCATTATACCTTAAGGGGTTGACAGAATCTAGTTGTCAATGAACGTGTTTTTTTGTTCAATCCGTAGGAGGACAGTAGCGATGGAGCGTGACGAAAAAAAAAAAAAAAACAAGGAAACCTGTCTGCTCGAAAAAGCGGAGTACCCGATGGTTCGAGTTTTTCCACCTATCCCACGACCTCACCACTTGGACAATTTATCAGACGATAAGGCACGGACACTCTGCTCATCACCCCCCGCATGTCCACCCCCGTCTCACTCTTCGCCCGTTACCCTAGACCAACGCGATGCAGCTCGCATTTCCATTCCCATTTTTTCCCGCTCCTTCAATTCCTTCCATTCTTCTTTTTTTCAAATTTTTTTTTCTTCAGTTTAGCAATTTTCATTGTCTTCATTTTTTTACTGTTCGATGACTCAACAATGACTTTCACGAGTTTTAATTTTTTAGTTTTCAATTTTCAATTACTCAACTGTGATTTCCACAAGTTTCAATTTTTCAATTTTTCAATTTTTCAATTTTTCAATTTTTCAATTTTTCAATTTTTCAATTTTTCAATTTTTTCAATTTTTCAATTTTTCAATTTTCCAATTTTTCAATTTTTCAATTTTTCAATTTTTCAATTTTCAATTACTCAACTGTGAGTTCCTCGAATGTCAATTTTTCAATTTTCAATTACTCAACTGTGAGTTCCTCGAATGTCAATTTTTCAATTTTTAATTCGTAACTTTGACTCCCTCAAGTGAACAATATTTCAATTTTCAATTTGTCAATTTTCACGTTGCAGTTTCTAATTTTTCAATTTTTCAATTCCCACTTTTCAAATTTCAAATGTATAACTTTCTGACTGATGAACTTACAATAGTCAATTAAAAATTTCTACATTTTCAATTTTTTCAATATTGCAATCTTCATTTCGTTATTTTTCAATTACCATTTTCATTACCTCTTGAATTCGAAGCGAACTTGAAATAACAAGAAACAGAAAGCGATTCGCGATTTAACGAGGCCGACTCGAGACACAAATAAGAAGCGCATGATATAAATGTTTGACGATGCAATTTTCCGTCTCGCGATAATTTCGTTTAATGCGTGTAATTTGAAATCCTCGACGGTGACAATTACAAACGAGAACACAAGTTCGCGAGGGCGAAACGAGAAAATCTCTCCGAGTTGTCATCGCGAAAATTCATAAATAATAAAGTAACGCGGTCTAATTAGCCGAGTAGTTGATATTCGACGGTAAAAGGTTTATCAACGGTTATCAAGGTTATTTCTGTCTTTTCAATAATAACAATTATTATTATCATCATTATTATTATTATTATTATTAAAGTTGAATAAATTCGGTGGTCCCGAAATTAATAAAAAAATCGGAGAAACGACCGAATGACCTCGGAATAATCAATTTCAAGGTCAATTAGCGAAAAGATAAATAAATAACGAGAACGACCAGCTTCGTTCGGACTCGAAAAAATAAATAATCATAACTATCGTAATAATGATAATAAACGTCGTAAAACTGGTTTCCAGTGATCTGTTAATTTTTTTTTTAAATTTTTTTTGTCTTTTAAAAATTTTTTTTTTCTTTCTTTTCTTTTTTTTTGCATTTGCTTTATTATCTGCCATAATGAGAATGAACAAAGAACATATTGGGGGTCGTCGAAACGATTGACCGCGAGTCAGAGGTCTTTGATTGACCCGACTGCAAAACAAAAAAAATGTCGTAACGACAAAAGAGGGAAAGAGAGTGAAAGAGAGAAGAAAAAGTGTGTCGAGCAAGTGCCAAACTCGATGCAAAGTCTCTCGTTTCGCTATCGTTGCTGCCCTCGTCTATTATGAGAAAAATCGATGTTTTTGAAATACCGATGATATTCTAAGTAGCTTTGGTTGTTCTTTATTGATAACTATGGATATTCGTTTTTTTTTTTCGTTTATTTTTTCGTTTATTTTTTTGTCACGTGAACTGTAAATGTTTTATTTATAATGTTGATTATGACGATGATGAATTATTATTATTTATAATATTGAGGTTAATAATATTATTTCGGAATTCGATTCAGTTTGAATAATTGTTGGTACGATCGAAGGAATATTAAAATATAGACAACGCACATTTCGAATTGAAAAAAATCGAAAAAAAATTTGTAATATTAGAATATTAAAAAAAAAAAAATAAGGCAATTCAAAAACTGTAAAATTGAAAAAGAAGAACCCAATCAAACTCAAATTTGTAAACAGCGGCACATTAACAAATCCAAAGATTCGACAAATCAAAAACTAAAAATATAAAAATTTCAACGATAAAAAAAAATCACAAAAAATTCCCGAATTGAGAAATCCAAAAACGTTCAATCGAGAAATTTCGGGAATTGAAAAATCGTAGGTTTTAGCATTTGGTAAGTGAAGCAATGAGAGCCCGCGGGGCTTTTTCCTTTCCTCGTCGGAGGAGGCGCACGCGCGCGCGCGTTACTTGAAATTGCGGACAAAGTTCAGAGGGAGGAAGGGAGAAAATCGAGGCGAAGAGTAGCTCGCTTGTTGCGCAATCGGCACGCATAACGATAGTGTCCACGAGCGAGAGAGACAAAAAAAGAAAAAAAAATAAAGAAAGAGACAGAGACAAAAAAAGAAAAAAAAATAAAGAAAGAGAGAGATAGAAAAAAAAAAGAAAAAAAAATAAAGAGAGAGACAAAAAGAGAGAGAATTGATAGATTTCAGTGTGACGCCGCCACGCGCCGCGATTACGAGACTCGAGTCAGCGACGAAGATCGTTTCGATTCCACGTGCACACGCGCAAAAAAAAATTAAAAAAATAAATAAGGAGTGCGCGCGCGAGAGAGACCGAGAGAGAGAGAGAGAGAGAGCGAGAGTGGAGCAAAGAGAGCGAGTGGGAGCTTAAAATGAGTCAACGTATAGATTGCCGTCCCGTTTGGCGTCGTACAGTCTGGCAACGTTGTATCAGCTGTTCCCCGAGATGACAACGAGCCTTTTTAATCCGCCGTAGCGGAAATCCCGCACGTTTTATCTTTTTTTTTTCTTTTTTTTTTTAAATAAATAATAAATATAAATAATTAAAAAATCACAAATGAATATTTTATATATTTCAAAAAATAAAGAATGTTATCATTTTAAACATCATGATACTCAACATTATTATTATTATATAATAAACAATAAATGTCAATAATAAAATATCATAAATAAATATACGATATATCTTGAAAAATAAACAATTATATAACATTAAACCCAAACAAACTCAACATTATTATTATTAAGTAATAAACAATAAAAAATACTAAATATAAATACATAATTAATCGTTAATAAATATATGATATATATCTAAAAAATAAACAATTATATAACACTTAAAATCATGATACTTATTATTGTTGGTTTTCAAAAATACCTAATTTGAGTTCGTGGGGTTGGAGATCGGAGGGGCAGAGAGAGATTGATTGATTGATTGATTGATTGATTGATTGATAAGTTTATTATACCCTAGAAATCAATTCTGGCAAAATAGAAAAATACCAAAATAGAAAAATACCAAAATAGAAAAATACCAAAATAGAAAAATACAATAAAAACAGAATATAAAGCCGAAAAACCAAATGCAAAACAACTTAAAATTAAAATAAAAAACGAGAGAGAGAGAGAGAGAGAGAGAGGTGCTCACCGAAGCTGTAGTCGGTGTGAGGCGTGGGCGGTACGTGACTCTCGATGGCGGCCTTGCTGAACAAGTAGATGGGATTGGTGTCGGTTCCGGCCGAGTACGCGCACACCCGTAGGTTCGGCTCTAGGCTCTCGCCACCGCTCATCAGCAACACCTGATGCGCCGGCAAAACCCCGCATCTCTTCTCTATCGCCGCCTTCAGCTCGGACACGCTGAAACCATTCACTCATTCTAGTCGATGGCGATGTTGAAAAATTACCGAAGTGCGATAAGAAGCGAAGAATATCGATCTTCGATAAAAGATCGTCAATTTTAAAGAAGAATCCAAAATAAAACTAAAATTTTGTGATTTTTTATTTATAGATATATTTTGTTCAATTCTGATTTTTTAATTTTTTTTTTTGAAGAGTTTATCAGTTTTTTTTTTTTTTTTTTTTTTTTTTTTTTTTTTAATTTATGTTTTTTATATATCTTGTTTTTAATAAAATGAAAATATAAAAATAAAATAAAATGAAATATAAAAATAAAATGATGAAAAAAAAATTAGAGCTCTTGTTTTTAATTAAATGAAAATATAAAAATAAAATAAAATGAAATATAAAAATAAAATTATGAAAAAAAAATTAGAGCTCTTGTTTTTTAATTAAATGAAAATATAATTTTCGTAGAACGCAGTCGGGAACGATTCGAGAGAAAATTAGCTGAGAGCGGAAGCAACGACGAAAGAAAGGAAGGAGGGGGGAGAGAAAATTAAAGAATGAAAGATGCGAAGAGTGAGAACGAGGTCTCTTGGTACTAGCATAGAAAAATGTACGACCCGCTTTTCGCAATGCGTGCAACTAATATTGCAACATTTTCATTTTTATAAAAACTTTGTAACTATTTCATACAACAAACAGGAACAATGAGTTTGTTTGGAAAGACAGACCCAAACAAACTGAAACGAAAAATAGTATTATTGTCAAAATACAATTATTATAACAAAAATAATTATTATTATTTATAATTATTGTTACGATAATTATTAGCATTCATGAATATTATTTTATTAACAATAATGGTTTGTAATAATCATAATGATAGATAAGTATTATTACCATTTATCATTTTTATTACGATAATTATTACTATTAAAAAATTTCATAATCTTAACAATAATTATTTACAACAATGACTCAAAATGATTATAATTTGCATAGAAAATAGTAAGAAAAAAACAACTAGGTTATTTCTCGTTACGATAAAATTGTTATCAGTTTCCGAAGCTTTCCTATTTCTCACTCAGCACAGCCGACCACAAAAAAGATAAGAGAGAGCGAGAGAGATAATTGCAAAGAGCAAGTTTCCATATTCAGGCCGTGAAGGAAACAAGAAAAAACGGCCGAGTGCGGAGATCTCGTTTTCGATAATTGCTCTATAAAACAAGCCGTGCACTCGGCAGCGGACATCCGGGTTCCGGGACTATCCTCCGGGTCACCGCGATCGATCCATCCCAAACAAACCCAATTTTACGTATAAACAATAAAAATAATAACAAATATTATTGAGAAATAATATTGATAAAAATAATCGTTTCAGTCTTTAAAAATCGATGTTTCTCGAACTGCCCCGATCGTCAACTTTATTTGGACGAGCCTGTACACGCAAAGTGGACATTTGGGTTTGTTTGGGTTTGTGTTTATTTGGCTTTGTGTTTTTCCGGATTTGGGTTCGTTTGGGTTTGTATTTGTTCGGATTTGGGTTTGTGTTTGTTTGGATTTCGGTTTGTTTGGGTTTGTATTTGTTTGGATTTCGGTTTGTTTGGGTTTGTGTTTGTTTGGATTTCGGTTTGTTTGGGTTTGTATTTGTTCGGATTTGGGTTTGCATTTGTTTGGGTTTGTGTTTGTTTGGATTTGCGTTTGTTTGGGTTTGTATTTGTTCGGATTTGGGTTTGTTTGGGTTTGTGTTTGTTTGGATTTCGGCTTGTTTGGGTTTGTATTTGTTTGGATTTCGGTTTGTTTGGATTGTATTTGTTTGGATTTCAGTTTGTTTGGGTTTGTATTTGTTCGAATTTGGGTTTGTTTCGGTTTGTGTTTGTTTTGATTTCGGTTTGTTTGGGTTTGTATTTGTTCGAATTTGAATTTGTTCGGGTTTATTTCGGTTGGTGTTTATTTGGATTTGTGTTTGTTGGGATTTGGGTTTGTTTGTTTACGTTTGTGTTCGTTTAGGTTTAGGTTTGTTTGGGTCCAACTTGCTCGAACACGCCCGAGGAAGTAAATATATCGCAAAAAGCGCAAGTATCGACTGGGTAACCGTCCTCGTCTTCGTGGCTCGATGTTGTTGTTATTATCATTATTATTGTACCGGTACTCGCCTACATGAATAAAGATGCATAGACGTGCATGTGCAAAGTACACAGGTCGACGGGGGCGAACGAGAAAGGGGCTTTAGCGGCGGCCGGGGGGGTGACGTCTTAAGGGGAAGGGGAGTATGGGGGGCGAGGGCGATCGGGGGTTTAAGGGGAGAGGGGTTGCACAGACGGATATTGCGATACAGGGACGACCTGGTTTTTGCACTATGTACCCCGAGAAAACGAATAATAAGCACTCGTGTGACTCATCCTACGCGAAACGGAAAAACTACTGGGGAGGGACTCGGGGCAAAACGAATAAAAAATCATTAAGAAAAATCAGGTAAAAAGAAGTTTTGAAAAAATTCGTCCTACCGAGGAGAAACATTTTTTTATTATTTTTAGGAAACGAAGAAATATGGATTTTATTTATTTATTGATTTATTTTTAGGGATTTTTGAAAATTAATGTATTAAGAAGGTTTCTGAAACGATTTTTTGAAAAGTTCCTGCCTGTAATTCGAAAAGATCGAAAAAGAAATTCGGTAAAAATAAAATATACTTTTTTGCTAGTTTTTCTTCGAGTTTTAAGAATCGTTTTGTTTTTTCAGAAAGAGAATTTTAAGAAAAAAGTCGTACGAAGCGATATAATAATTATTCTTGAAAACAGAAAGAAATAAAATAACTTCTTTCGATTTTCAAGAATAATTTGTATCTTCTTTTTTTAATTTCGAGGAATCGTTCTGAATCATATTTCGGAATAATTTTCCCACAAATAACGAATAATCGGAATTTTGAAAAAAGATCTTACGAATCGGGCTGAAAATTATTCGTAAAAATCGAAAAAAAAATCAAAAGAAAAAATGATTTCCACGAATAGCAAAAAATCGAAAAATTCTTCTTAGAATAATAAAAAAAATTAAATACATCCATATGAAATCCAACAATTCGAAAAAACCCAAAATATCACCCGAAATGGAAAACTCGCCGAAGTGAAAGTCGATTTTTGGCGTTTCGTTGGTACCGGAAGAATAATCGTTGCTCCGAGATAAGCTCGGCTGGACCGAGCTCGGTTTCCGTTCGCCCCGATTGCGTACGAGAACCAGCTGGGACGAGAAACATAGCGCACGTGGTGAAGCGAAAATTTCCGTCTCTCAGCTGTTCCGCTGCGTCTAAAGAGACTGTACCCCCCACCGTGACTGGTCGAGCCTGTTTTGTTTTTTTTTTCATACGCGGTGACGATCTCTCGCCAAGCGAAAACGTTCTCGAATAGAAACGAAAGAAAAAGCAAAATTTTCGAAATACGGAAAACCCTAGATTTCCAGAGGTTATCAATGTCTTTCATAGAAAATCGTTCTTTTATCAAGCGTCCATTTTTTATTTCTACCGATTTTTAAGCTTCTTTTAGTTCCTTATTTTTTAAAACGTTTTGTTTATTTATTTTCAATATTTACAATTTATTTTTATTATTTTTATTTATCTGTATTTATCTTTATAGTAAATAATTAATTTATTATTAAAAACAATGGAAGACGATTTTCAGAGAGCATCTAAAACGAACAAATAAAAAATAAAATAAAGAAATCATAAAATCAAAATAAAAAAAAAACAAAAATAAGAAATCAACATTTAAAAAATCATAAAATCAAAATTAAAAAAAATAAGAAAACAAAATTAAAAAATCATAAAATAAAAAATGTAAAAAAACAAAAACAGAAAATCATCAAATCCAAAAAAATATGAATTGAAGATTAAAACCAACGCAATTGATATCGTTTCCCAACGGAAATTCCATCATTGAAACAGCGTCTCTTGTGCGTTATCATTGAACAAGCAATTGTTCAATTTTCATCAGTCGCGCGTATTTGTTGTTATTATTATTATTATTATTATTATTATTATTATTATTATTATTATTATTATTATTATTATTATTATTATTATTATTATTATTATATTTTTTCTCTCTTTCTCGTTTGACTCCGACGCAAGCGTTGACACACGTGGCGCGGTGATTATTACGACGAGGACGTCGTTTTCCCTCTACTGAATTGCTCGATGACAGAATATTCCCAAGTTCGCGCCGCGAGGCGCGTGTTTGCCAAGAACGCAAAAGACGAGGCTTGTGCACGCGTGGAAACGACGGAAAGGCGAAGAGAGAGAGAAAAAGCCGAACGCAAGCGCAATTGGGAAGGGGCGGTGGAGAAACAGAGAAGAAATATTATTATTTTTTTTTTAATTTTCATTATCAAGCTCGTTCATTTTACTAAAGTTCACATATTTTTCCCATTGTCATACTTGTGATGCAATAGTTTTTATTTTATTTTTTTTTACTGCGGTTTTCAACGGTTCGATTGATAATAAAAGTGATAACGATATCTCTTTTTTTTTTCTTCTATTTTGTCATACTTTTACTTATTATTTTTTATGCCTCTTTTCGATTTATTTAAATAAAGATTTATTCGTTTATCGTTCTTTTGTATACATTATTTAATGTATTTTTTAAATTGATTCTTTTTAGACTCGATTTCTACATTTATTATTATTATTTATTTATTTATTTATTTATTTACTGCAGATATATGTTTTATTCTTCTTTCGTATTAAAAAAAAAGTTTTTATTTTCATAATCATAATCATTATTATTATTATTATTATTATCATCGAACTATTCTGTGAAATAATTCCACGATAATTTACCAAACAATTACTCAACAAATTCCGTTACATCCGTTATGAGTCAGTAACAATTTCCCGGTCGATCAATTTTTCAAACGAATCCGCGTGTTTTTTTTTTTTTGCTACAGGGTGCAAAAGACAAAAAAAATTTCTTTCGTTCATCGAGGAATCGTGGCGAATAAAGAAAAGCGTAGAACGATATAAAAGATTGATAGACATGAAAGAAAAATAGGAAAAAAAAATAAAAAATAAAACTTGATTGGACTGGGCGACGAAACGAAGCGAGGAAGGTTTCAATGCCAAAAGTGGCGAAGGCACACTTTTGAATATCTGGGCCGTGCACGCGTGAAAAAAATTCAAACGGTTGAGGGGAGGGGGAGGGGGAGGGGGGAGATCGATTGATACTCGCGGGCCACGTTTTATAACGTTTCGTCAACGCGGATGCTGATGCAAACGCTTTTCTCCGCAGGAAACATCGGTTACGTACGCACTTGGCCTCTCGTCGAGTCTCCGTTTTCGTTCTTTTTTTTTTTTTTTT
>JAPYZJ010008730.1:0-16414 GCA_030522765.1 Ophioninae sp. B BG-2022a
AGCTAAGAATGTCATCCTTGAAATGGGAGGTAGGGGGTGAAATTCTAAGACGATTGATATAAGCATGTATGGGTCTCAGATGAACCCCTGAATTGTTATAAATTGTTTTACGGCAGCCAATCGGACGCGCCCGAACCGGAGAGTCCGCATGGTGGGGGTACCGCCCCTCCGGGCACTAGCGAACGCGCGTGTCGCTCAGCGACGTTGGCCTGCCTCCGGGCGCGTCTGATTGGCTACCGTAAAAAATTAATAATAATTCAGGGCTTGATCCGGGACCCATACATGCTTATATCAATCGTCTTAGAATTTTATCCCCTATCTCCCATTTCAGGGATGACATTCTTAGCTGGGACACCCTGTATATATATATATATATGTATAGATAAATACAGGGTTACAGGAAAAGTCGTGCTAGATCCGTTAAGGGCGTGGAGTACCCATCATTTCTGACTTATTTCACTATGAAACACCCTACCCTAAACTTAACTCTTTTCGAGATATTCGACTTTTAATTTTTTTTGTAAGAATGTCGATTTTTACGGTATTAATTTGTTTTTTTTATTTTGTGTGTCTTATTATTATTTTTATTGCATTTTAACTTGTGTAACAAGATGCTTTAGGACGTCAATCATTAAAATCGTACATAAGTTAATTGAATAGATCGTAGTAGACAAGTGAAAGTTAAGAAAGGTAAAAAATATTAGGAAGTTTGTTTTTCTCTAAGGGATATCTAAAAAAAATATTATGGCACTTGTTCGGCAGATGTGTTTTAAAATATCTACGTTTCATTAGCTATCTAACGAGGTATAACGATCTAGGGTTTTATTTAAATTCATAGAAAAAAAACTTTGTTTTATAGGCGACAGTGGAGAAGAAAAATAATTAAATTGAATTATTTAAAAAATGTAATTAATTAAAACAATTTCTTATAAAGTAAAAAAAAATAATAGGTAAGCATGAAATGTTATGTATTAAATCAGGTTTTAGAAAACTTTTGTCTTATTCTACAGTTCATGTTCAACACGTCCGCCTCTGTTTCTAATGCATTTTCGCATGCTTCTAACGGAGTCCAATCTTTACTACTCCAGTGGTCAACATTCTTCTCATTTGATCAGCCGCATTCACAATCCTTTCTCTTGTCGATTGTTTATCAATCTTGTTCAATAAAAAAAATCCAATATTTTACACCTGAAATTCCGTCGTTTTCCAAGATGGCTTTTTTTTGAAAAATGTCCGAATGACAAGCTCATTCTGCCTTCCCATTCAAGTAAGCAAAAAAGACATAATTTGAGATCGGGTTCATCCTTAGTTACACGAGTGGCAGAATCCAACCTTTGAAGGTTGTCGAAACCGGAAATGGCCTCGAAATAGACGTAACTTTCCTTCAATTTTGAGAGTAACAAGAAGAACCTCTGGTCTTGAAAATAGGTTTTACAGGGAAGTTGGTCCAGTCTCGAAAGCTTCGACAATGTTGGATTCATCATGTTTCCCATTCTCAAAATAACGCCTCGCGTGGGTCGTATGAATCTTTCAGCTGCTACTTATACGTGTGTTTTCGCGTTTCTCAGGGAACGACGGTTCACCAATTGGCTCCAGCCCACAATGAGAACTTTACACGCTTGACTCTCGTAATTTCGTTTCACCAGCAAAATCTCCTCATCGAAAAACTCATTTCGGTTGTTGTCCACGTTTAGCTGGCGTAGACGAAATAGCGTCTAAGCTTTTCTTGATGTTATCAATATCGTGATATCAAATTATCACTTGTTCAACTATCTACTGGAAATCTGCTAGCTGGGAACTTTGTTTGGGTTTGTTTGGGTTATCTACTGGAAATCTACTAGCTGGAGAGTTCGAGTAGATCTTCAGAGATGGCTCAGAGATCGGATATCTTGTGCCCTATGGCTGGTATCGAATAGTTTCAAACGAGGAGTAAATTGCTCAAGTATTTTTTTTTCTATTCCTTCGATGTTTTTGATGTTAGTTAGTCAAAGTTAGTTTTTGATGGTGGAATTATGAATTCCACGTAGAGGGATTGGAATGCATGAATAACTGCCGAGATTGTTTGGGTTCCATAGGATTCCACCTGATAAGGATTCCAATCATAACCCAAACAAACCCAAACAACAGATAAGACACGTTAAAACTACTCACCAGAATCGGTCCCCCATCTTGATAAGAAGTAGAAACGGTAGCCCCGAACCACTGCAGAGTTTTGTTGTCGATTTGCATGATATCTCTGGGTGGAGTCGGACGACTTATAACATTGTGTTCTGCAAAAAGAAAGAAATAAAAAAAAACGATTTAACGTTGAACGTTTCGCTGTCCGGAAGATTTTCCAATCTCGAGTAAATCAGAGATAACGAAAGAACGCTTTATCAATATCGAGAATCATACGAATCATGATTCAGGAATCCGTCAATTGTGCGATTCTGTTCACATGTAAGATCGCAGATCACACGATCACGCTTAACGGGTTGTCTTCGTGAGCAAGCGCAGGTCGCGTCATACCAGTCCTACCAAGTATAGAAGAGAACGTATATCACCAACGAAATCCAAACAACTCCCTTTTCCACTTACCAGTTGGACGAATGTTTGCCAATGCGGTTGGAACGTCAATCGACGGAAAAGGATCATTGACTTCGACGCTGCGTCACCTGTGAATCTATCGCAGGTGCTATCCTATCGGAGGACTAACCTTTTTCCTGTATTTCCTTCCCCCTTCCCTTTTTTGGCTTAGGTAGCTTTTTACACCTTTTAAAATTTGTATTTTTTAAATTTTTTAACAATTTTTTGAAAATTTGTATTTTTTAATTTAAAAAATTTTTTTTTAATATGTATTTTTTTAATTTTTAATTTTTTTTTGAAATTTTGTATTTTTTTAATACGTATTTTTTTAATTACAAAATTTTTTTTTTTATTTGTATTTAAAAATTTTTTTTTTTAATTTTTTGTTCGAGGACACCTTTTTTCCCAGATATCCGTTGCATATTAGGGCGGGGCTGTCAAGATCCTCAAGAGACAGCCAAAGATAGAAGAAGATCGGAAAAAAGCGTCCGGGACTGTTCGAGGGCGAAATGAACCCGTTAGTCGGTATCGGTAAGGGAATCTCCCTTAATGGCGAGTCGACTTTCTCGATTGGCCACATGCGTGTGCCCAGAGCACGAGGTTCAATCGCCGTCGATGTTGTAACGCACTCTACACTACACTACTGTACTATGTACTCCGTGGGTTTCACAGTACGTGATGTGGGTACGTACAGTGTGTACCGTTCAAGTTACCACAATTAAGTATCTCGACGGTAATCCTTTTTTTTTAGTGCTTTAAATAAAAGTTCTTGAGATTGTCAATTTGGGAATTTGAGAAGAATAAAATCGATCGAATTGGATTTCCAATGTTGAAACCTCATGAAATTAAAAGTAAACCTTTTAAAAGTAAACCCAAACAAACCCAAACAAACCTTTACGAATTTTGTGGTTTTGGACGATTGAAATTTGGAATTTTGAGCCTTCTGGCAATTTAGGGGTCGAGTAGGAAACTTCGAATTTGCAGAAAGCTCAAAATTCCGAATTTGAATTTACCGAAACTACAAATTTCGTAAAGATTTTGGGTTTGTTTGGGTTTTTTTAAAACCAAGGGTTTTTAATCAAACTAACGACCCCAAACAAACCCAAACTAATTTCGATTGGGATTTCCTACCCGACCCCAATTTTTGAATTTGTTTGGTTTTATTTAAAACCAAGGGTTTGAAATCAAACCAACCAACCCAAACAAACCCAAACTAATTTCGAAATTTGTAGTTTCGGACTATTAAAATTCGTAATTTTGAGGCTTCTGGTCAATCGAAGTTGGGGTTTCCTATCCTTTCGGACTATTAAAATTCGTAATTTTGAGGCTTCTGGTCAATCAAAGTTGGGGTTTCCTAACCGAACCCAATTTTTGGATTTGTTTGGGTTTTTTTTAAATCAAGGGTTTAAAATCAAACCAACGAACCCAAACAAACCCAAACGAATTTCGTAAACGTTTATTTATTAAAATTTGGAATTTTGAGCCTTCTCGTAAATCGAAATTCGGGTTTTCAACTCAGCAGCGCAATTTGAATAGTGACACCCCATGGACCGTAGATGCTCGGAGTCAAGAATGGACAGATATGGGTATACGGGCTATAACTGCTGACCGTAGGATCTGATGATTTGACGAGAGTCGAACTCATCTCTTCGGGTTGTTTTCACGTCCTCGGGTATAACGTACGGGGCAAATATATAGCGTATAACATTTACGGTGTTTTCTGTATTAGGGCAGTGCCGGTTCTTGCGCATCGCCGAGTCCAAGCGAGAACAACTGGGAGCTCGATTCCTCGTAATCGACGTGCCCCACGAGACGGTCCCGATGAGCTGTATTCTCGGCTATCCATTCCCCATGGTGGATACACCTCAGGAATCTTCCTTGCTCTTCCACAGTGACAAGTTCGAATTCAATATATATATATATATGGGGAATTCCATGCCGATTCGACTTGGGTTTGTTTGGGTTTGTTTCCTCTCCGATTTCACCCTAGATTTTTTATATTATTGTACTATCTCTGAAAAGCACTCGAGAATTTTTTCAGATTTTTTGGGAACGATTTGACGTCACAATATTTTTTATAATCGAAAAATTAATATATATATATATATATGGGGAGTTCTATGCCAATTCGACTTGGGTTCGACACGTCACCTCTCCGATTTGACCCTAGATTTTTTATATTATTGTATTATGTCTGAAAAGCACTCGAGAATTTTTTCAGATTTTTTGGGAACGATTTGACGTCACAATATTTTTTTATAAACAAAAAATTAACGCCTCAATTTAAAAATCAGAAAAAAATCACAAAAATTCCTGTGTCACGTATCGAATACTGTGGGCGTTGGAAAAAAGTGGGCGCGTGTTTCGTTTGGCCAACAAAGCACTTTTTTCGAAAAAAAAAAATGAAATTTAAAGAATTGGAAGAATGAAAAAAAATTTAAAAAGCAAAAAAATAGTACATGACATCGTGTAGAGTCAACCAGAATTTTCTCAGTTTTTTTCTAATTTTTGTATTTTGTGGACTACTAATTATATATTTTTTTAAATTATTTTTTGTTATTTTATTTTGCGAACAAAGTGCGTTGTAGGCCAAACGAAACGCGCGCCCACTTTTTTTCAACGCTCGCAGTGTTTGATGCGAGACACAAGATTTTTATTTTTTTTTCTTCCGATTTTCAAATTTGGGCGTTAATTTTTTGTTTATAAAAAATATTGTGACGTCAAATCGTTCCGAAAAAATCTGAAAAAATTCTCGAATGCTTTTCAGAGATAGTACAACAATGTAAAAAATCGAGGGTCAAATCGGAGAGGTGACGTGACAAACCCACGTCGAATCGACATGGAATGCCCCATATATATATATATATATATAAGGGTTCCAAGACCGGCCTTCTTCGCCGGTGTGTCTGCCGACACCCCAGATGTGAGTGACCTCTAAGGTCACCCTGCAAATCGGGAAACGAGGTCCCAGGCGATCGATGTGTGAGTAAATATATATATATATATTAAAAAAAAAATATATATATATATATATGCGATTGCTATTCGTAATTTCCGCATACGCGACTGAATTCCCGGATCCGGCAAAGAGCCTCCGGGAGTCGCAAGTTCGATGAAAAGATATATCTCAATGACAATAGGGTTCATAATGGATAATTGAGGGTGTAGATGGCAGTCGAGCTTGTTTGACGAGAACGTGCACGGCAAAACTGGGAAGTATTTGGGAAAAAGAATTGAAAGGTAAATCACACACTGAAGGTCTGAAGGATACCATGATGCTTAATTATCAACTTTTGTTGATTTTGAAATTTTTAAGTTTTTAATTTTTTTACATTATAATATGACGTTCAAGAAAATTCACGTAATTTCTCAAAGAATTATCTTTGATAAATTGTTTCTGATGGTTTTTCCTTTACTTTGTATGTAGTATTGTGATTATGGTGGAAAAACATCATTAACACATAATTAACACATCGAGAAGGAAAATTGTAATTTTTGAATTTTTTTTTTCACTGAAATCGTAAGTAATATACCTCAATAATTATTCATATTTTTATTGTTATAACCTGGAATTGAAATCGAAAAACAACTATTTCGGCGAATAATAGATTTAAGGAAATAATAGAATGAGAAAAAAATTCGTATATGAAAATATTGAAAAAAAAAATAAAAATTACATATATAAAAATATTTAAAAAATATAAAAATTTCATATATAAAAATATTTAAAAAATATAAAAATTTCATATATAAAAATCCTATTAAAAAAAAATTTCATATTTATCTATAAAAATATAGATATTTCCGATATCGATATTTTTCACTTCGAGAGAGGGCTGCGTTTCGACAGCTGTGCTCGCGCGGCGTGAATTGTTTTCATCATCGCGAGAAAACGTTGCGAGAACGAAAAGCTCCGCGAGAGAACGCTCAGTCCAAAAATAATATAGGAGAGAACGAGAGAGAGAGAGAGAGAGAGAAAGGGAAACGATGAGAGAGAGTTTCGTTGTACGTTACAAACGAAACGGGGAAACGAAAAGGAGACGATGACTGTGCGAGACATCAGAACGAGGTTATTTTCGAAAATGACTGTGAGGGTCGAGCTCATTCCCGTGATATCCCGGACCTTCGAAAAAAATCACCTTTCATCCTTTCTACGTTCCAAATAAAAAAAAAACGCTTTTTCTTTAGAACAAAATTGACGAAAAATAATTGATTTCCTGCTGAATTTTACCATTATTTATTAAACTCTGTCATGAAGGCTGCCATTTAAAAGAAAAGTCGGATTTTCAAAGTCGTCTTGAAATGAACAATTAATTCACTATTGACAAGCGATTATGCAAAAAATTTTGAAAATTTGCATCATCGTGATAAAACGTTTCAATTATTTTTTCAATTTTCTTTGTTTGGACTCCATGAATTTGCATAGAAAATTCCCGAGTGTCTGTTTGGGTTTGTGTGGGTTGAATTTGCATAAAAAATTCCCGAGTGTTCGTTTGGGTTGAATTTGCATTGAAAATTCCCGAGTATCTGTTTGGGTTTGTTTGGGTTGAATTTGCATTGAAAATTCCCGAGTATCTGTTTGGGTTTGTTTGAATCGAATTTGCATAGAAAAATCCCGAGTGTTTTTTTGGCTTCAATTTGCATTGAAAATCCCTGAACGTTTTTATGGGTTTATTTTCGTTTTCAAACAAAACCAACCCAAACAAACCCAAACAAAATTGTAGCCACCACAATTTCCACAAGTCTCGCGTAAAACGTGACGATAGTTAAGCTTGCACAGTTCCTCCGGTGAATCTGTCGAGGGCGAGATAACTGGTGGCCCACAGAGAGAAGCGTGAAATCTTCCTCCTCGTGAGTTCGCCAGGACTCTTTCGCGACACCCCGATCCTATAATTGGACGAGACGGCGTGTACGAGAAGATCGGTGAGTACGTATATGAGTACATGAGGGCGCGTGTGTACGAGCTAATTACCTATCAGAACAAGATGTTCGAACTGGGCGAGTGACTCGGTGGATGTTATACACCATTTGCCTCGCTAATTGGACTTTGAGAAGGGACATACATGGCAGCATTGTGCACGACGTTCCCATACGTGACTCCTTAAGTGTGTGGATAAGAAAGAGGAAGAGTAAGAAGATCGGGGAGAGAGAGAGATCGCGAACCTCGAAAGTACGTTCAAGTCGGTGGTAATTGTTCCAATAAATTTATCGTGACAAGTCCTTAACGGGAATCCAATGGAATTCTGATTGTCCGAATTTTTTTTATTGAAATACTAGCTTGTTTGGGTTTGTTTGGGTTTTGAGGTTTTACTATGCGCCTGTGGTAGGTTGAAAGGAGGTTCAGTAGAATCCGTATGTTTGGGTTTGGTTGCGTTTGTTTGGGTATATTTTGGTTTCGTTGGGTATTTTTGGGTTTGTTTGGGTTTCGAGATTTTACTGTGCGCCTGCGGTAGGTCGAAAGGAGGTCCAGTAGAATCCGTATGTTTGGGTTCGGTTGGGTTTGTTTGGGTATATTTTGGTTTCGTTGGGTATTTTTGGATTTGTTTGGGTTTCGAGATTTTACTGTGCGCCTGCGGTAGGTCGAAAGGACGTCCAGTGGAATCCGTATGTTTGGGTTTGGTTGGGTATATTTGGATTTGTTTGGGGTTTTGAGGTTTCACAGTGCGCCTGCGATAGGTCGAAAGGAGGTCCAGTGGAATCCGTATGTTTGGGATTGGTTGGGTTTGTTTGGGTATGTTTGGGTTTTGAGATTTTACTATGCGCCTGCGGTAGGTTGAAAGGAGGTCCAGGAGATTCCGTATGTTTGGGTTTGGTTCGGTTTGTTTGGGTATGTTTGGGTCCGGTTGGGTATGTTTGGGTTTCTTTGGGTTTCTTCGGGTTTTGAGGTTTTACTGTGCGCCTGCGGTATAGGTCGAAAGGAGGTCCAGTAGAATCCGTATGTTTGCGTTCGGTTGGGTTTGTTTGGGTATGTTTGGGTTTGGTTGGGTATGTCTGGGTATGTTTAGGTTTGTTTGGGTTTTGAGGTTTTACTATGCGCCTGTGGTAGGTTGAAAGGAGGTTCAGTAGAATCCGTATGTTTGGGTTTGGCTGGGTCTGTTTGGGTTTGTTTGGGTATGTTTAGGTTTCTTTAGGTTTCTTTAGCTTTCTTTGGCTATGTTTGAGTTTGTTTCGCTTTGTTGGGGTAAATCGAAAAATGTTGTATTCGAATATGACTGATCCGAGGATACAAGTGAAGACAGTACAATCTCCTTTGAAGTAAGAACATGAAACTCTCCACTCCTCGACTCGGACTGACTTGTTTCAGGCTAAAGACGTAAAATAGTAATAAGCAGTGCGAAAGGCTCGTAATTCTGTCGAGCGTGCGCCACTGAATGGCTCACTTTATCAGTCATCATCAGGAGCGCACGGGCAAACTTGGTAAAACTGAACGCCAATAAGATAGAAGACGACATCTCGTGGTGTTTTCAGCCTGAAAACGCAAGGAGGATCGAAAACCGTGCGAGACCCCGATTTTACAGCGCATAAATTTAAAAATAGATTTGGTTGCTCCACATCCAGTGTAGTATTGGACCGTGAGTTACTTCGCGGTGATAGCCAACTTTCGGTCTCACCATACGTGGTTTCTAAGCGGGCTGATTTTCCATTTTTCTTCAAAAATATTCGTTTGGGTTTGTTTGGGTTTGTTTGGGTTTGTATGTGCTGTTTACCTTTATTATCAAACACGATGGGAGTGCAATCGTCGTCCTTCGCCACATTGCAACGATAAACCGCACCGCCTCTGTAAACGTTTGGCACCGGAGTTTGAGCTTGTGGCGCACCCACGATGACCCTGCAACAAAGAAAGATCAATGATTTCATAAATCTCCACGTGTGACCGTATTGCGCTGAAAGCCCTGCCATATCCGCACTTCACCAAATTCCCTTTCGAATCGTTTTAGTCACGCAAATTTTGTTTGGGTTTGTTTGGGTTCTCCTGGATTGTTCTGTTCTAATTCGTTTTTCAAAAGCGAGTACAGAAAAATGTTAAAGCAGGATTTTACGTTGAGACTTTGAAAAAAAATTGTTTTTTTTTCGTATTTTAGCCGCCATTTTGTTAATTTTGCACGTATGTAAAATATTCTAGTTAGGTCGGTTCCTGAAGACATACCGAATGTGAAACTATTTGATTTTTTTGTTTTGGACCATCCATCGGGAAGATTTCACGGCAACGGAACCTTTTCGAGGCGTTGGCTTTAAACATATTTTACGTGTACAAAAAATGAATAAAATACATTGAAAATTTTTTTTTGTGTACTTAAAGAGTGTATTTATTGAACAGTTTAAACCCCATACCGATATCTTTAATAGTATTCTCAGAAAAAAATCACGAAAATAGCGTTTTTTTTTTTTCATGGTTTCAAAGTAGAATCTTGCCTTGAGTCACAGTTTTGTTGTTATCCAGAAATAAATAGGAAGTTAGCTACATACAGACGCGAAAGATGGCCAAGAGTGGGTCGACTAATGAGTGACCCGAAACCTCCAATTTGCTTAACGACGTTGCGAGGAAAATCGGGAGACGCCGTGTTGGCTCGTTTAGCCGAGCGATCGTCATTATCCTTATTGACCGAAGAGATAGAATGAACGATGGACAGAAGCAGCGAAACGTTGAAGGTAACCACCTCACGCTGATATAATGAGATACGTTGGTGGATTTTAGCGCCATTTCTCTCTCTCTGTCACTTTCTCTCAACTTCCTCTCTCGGATCCTTTTTGGATCGTATTTCGAGTAGACATCAGTGCAGTGCCATTACGGGGATTGGATTGACGCGCGCAGAAGCACGGCCGCAAAGTATAATTTATTGCGTCCACGCCTCTCCAGCACTTTAACCGATGCAAATACAAGTCCGATGCAAATACAAGTCCAACCCAATATTGGAGGCTATGCCATTCGTAAAGATAAATATAAACGTGTGGTCTCCAATTAACATCGAAAAACACCGAGACGTAGGTCTCCTCGTTGTTACCTTCAACATCAATGGCTTCAACATCATTGGCTCCAGGGTACTTGCCTGATTGGGTCGTTTCGATAGAAGACAGGGCAGTTGCTTGGAACACTTGGCAGTTGCTCCCAAATTGGGTTACCATCACTATGATGGCGTTGATTCAACAAAATTGGAATTGAAGAACCAACAACCCAAACGAAACGACATAGGTGCGATATTGATGAGAATAGGTGCCAATGGGGTTGGATAGGAAACACGAAAGTCGATTGACCAAAAGGCTCAAAATGCCGAATTTTTAAAATTCCGAAACTACGGGTTTCCTAAAGGTCATGTTAGTGAAATGTTCACGAAATTTGTTTGGGTTTGTTTGGGTTTGTTAGTTTGTTCTTAAGCACTTGATTTTAAACAAACCCACAGAAATCCAAAAATTGAGGTCGGGTAGGAAACTTCGAATGACACGAAGGCTCAAAATTCCGAATATGAATACACCGAAACCACAAATTGCCGCAATTTTTGGGTTTGTTTGGGTTCCTTTAAAAATCAAGGGTTGAAAATCAAACTAAAGAACCCAAACAAACCCAAACTAATATCGAAATTTGTAGTTTCGGACTTTGAAAATTCGGGATTTTGAGCCTTCTGATCATTCAAAGTTTGGGTTTCCTACTCCAGCCTTTTCGAACGATAGGAACCAAGGAAAACGGGAATAAAGAGGAAAAGGGCCAAGAAAGGTGATCAAATCGGTAGTAACGATCACGATAAGAAAAAGGGTGCGGCGATTAGATACATAAGCTGCGCCTTCCCTTCATGATTTCACTTCCGTTTGGCAACTTATGCCTAATGCTCTCCGGACACCATTTGGAAAACGTGATCTCAGCGCGAAGATATAAAGCCAAATCGACGTGCACCGGATATCGTTTTTTTTTTTATTTTCTTTTTTCCCTTTCTTATCATCATCGTTGGCCATCGGCGATTTGTCGGAAACGAAAGTTGGTTCGTGGCTCGAGGACCCTTCGGACGGAAATGACGATACCTACCGATATTCTCGTACGACGAGACCGGAATATAATGAGAAAACCACTCTTCTTGTATACACGCGATGAATGACGGACGCGAGTGGAATTCGAAAAAAAGACTTTTTTGCGTGCGACGTAAAACGAGTTTCATGATTCCCCTGGGAATCGTTTCCACGACCCAATGAAAAGTTCCTAATGCCTCTCCTTTTCCATTCTTCTCATTTCTTTGTTAATTCGATAAACACGTGTAACTAGAAAAAGGTCAAGAAATTTAAGGCTGATTTAATCAAAAAATTGAGTTATCCTTCCACATCGATCCTCCGGGACTAGAGTCAAATTGTTTGGGTTAACCCACTTAACGTTTTTTAAGACAAGATTCTACTGGGAAACTTTGGAAAAATCGGGTTTTTTTTTAAATTTTTTATCGCAGCGTCGAAAGGCATTTTGTATGGTGTATCACTGATTAAACGTAAGTTCATTTTTTTTTATATTCTTTTTTTTAACAAAAACTTTGTGAACCCGTTTTAGAGGGCGTTTATATTTAAAATACGTTTATGTAGAGCTTGGTCCTTAAATTTTTGGAAATACTGAATCGTGGTGGTGAAATTTAAACCACATATTCTGTGCACACATAGCAACCGACTGTACCATAATTGTGAAGAACAATTATTAAGAATTATTATTAAGAACAATTGTTCAGAATAATTATTAATAACAGAATTATTAAGAACAATTATTAAGAACAATTTTTACTATTTTTTGTGGCAGTGAAAAAGCGTATAATTATTTTTCTTCCTTGTTTCGCCAGCATTTTCATATTTTTGCACGTGCATAAAAAATTTTAGTTTAGTCGGTTGCTAGTGATATATTGAACCTGAAAATTCAAAATTCATCTTGGATGGTCATTTTTGAAATTTCTTGGGTCCGAAAGTATTTCGAGGAAGCCACTGGCCAAAACTAGGAATTTTAACAAATAACTATAAAATATAATCGTTTCTTCAGACAAGTATAAAATATAGTTACAACTATCCTATATTTCCTGATTGAAAAAAACATCGACGAAGATTTCTTTTCACCCAAGAAAACATTGTTTCTTTTTTCCATTGGACTTTCTGAGTGGATGACAATACTAAGGAGTTCGCCAATATCTAGGAACAAATGTCCCATTGATAGGATCAACCTTGGCACACTCGGGTATTCTGGGTTGTGCACGCAATAGCCATACTCGTATGTGACTGTCGTAACTATGTTGGAAGATTGTGGAATAGACGTTGGTTGCTTTCGTACAACTGCTCGAAAGTCCCAATCATACAAATACGAAGAGACAGTCAAGACACGTGGGTGTTCGAGTACAGGCTTGAAAACATCAGGAGAAGTAGTTGAAACGCGTAGAAAACGCAAGTGAGGAAAAACTTTTGCATTGGCCACGTGGTTGCCTGGAGGGATCGTTGACATTGTATATTTGTGCAAGGAAAAGTAATTTCGAAGACATTCGTACTGATGGATCGACAGTGCAATCATCATGTCCCCATACTAGTCTTAAAATGCATATGGGATATGGATTGGGTTGAAAATATTTTCTCGACGTTTGTACGATATTGCGATATTAAGCAATTACGAAGATTCATAAAAACGTTTACATAGAATTTCTTGACCCCCTTCGTATTTGCATATCATCACTCGGGAAGCTTCTTGCATAACCGAGAAAACATAAATTCTCGACATCACCTTGAGCCTCGTCTCGACGATTTTCTACGGTCACCATTATTGGTCTTTGTTATGTAATTCTTTTGTTTTTTTATGTGCAGTAATAATGATAAAATATAGATTTTTCATAGCCACGAATCAAACCAACGAAATTTAGGTTTGTTTAGCTTTGTTTCAATTATTCGTTTTTCCCTCGAATTGTATTTGGGTTTGTTTGGGTTTGTCACGATATTGGTTCGAGCCAGTTTTCGTTTGTTTCAGTTTACGTTTGTTTGGGTTTATTTTAGCTTCAGTATGTTTGGGTTTGGGTCGGTTTTGATTTTTATTTGGGTTTGTTTGGGTCGTGACGATGTTGGTTCGAGCCAGTTTTCGTTTGTTTGGGTTTATTTCAGCTTCTTTATGTTTGGGTTTGGGTCGATTTCGATTTCGTTTTGTTTGGGTTTGTCACGATGTCGGTTCGAGCCAATTTTGATTTTTTTCACTCTAGGTTTGTTTGGGTTTGTTTCGGCTTCAATTTTTTCAGGTTTGGATCAATTTTGCTTTTCGTCGATTTTTCACTTTATTTGGGAGAAAATTGAAAAACACGTGAATTGTTTTTTTTTTCCTATTTTAGGCTCGAGCCAACAAAAGTCTCGCTTTTCGTTGGTTTTCCTCGATCGTTCGCTATCGCGTGTAATTTCGATTAAAAGTTGTTAACACTTGACGATAAATTGTGCACACCTCTCGATCAAGGCTGAGCCCATGCGACGTTCACGTTTTCTCGCGGTGACGCGGTTTTAAGAGGGAGAGCGCGTTCGCGACTTTTAGTTCCTTAAATGGCGAGCCCTGATCGATTCTTCGGCTGTTATATACTGTTGCAATATCATATACAGGGTGACCGGAAACTCGACCTATTTCTTCAAAAGGGTTTATAGTAGAGGTAATTTGCAACAAAAAATGTCCTATTAACTGGGGGTCGAAAATTGATGGTTATTGAGATATCGATGTTTTTACGTTTTCTGAAAAATTTCCTGAATTTCTGCGTAAAATAAAAAATTGTGAAAAAATACGCTATTATAAACAACGATTTGATACTTTTCTGAGAGACCAAGAGTTAGCGATTATTTAAAAATAAATTTTGCATCCAAATTTTACATAATCTGAAAATGAAAAAGCCAATTTTCGACCCCCAGTTGATGGGACATTTTTTGTTGCAAATGACCTCTACTATAACCCCTTTGAAAAAATAGGTCGAATTTTCAGTCACCCTGTATATATATATATATATATATATATATATATAGTGCATAGTCATATAAGCACGGAATTTACGTGTTGCTCATTCGATCTCGTAAGAATTATAAATAAAAACGTCGAGCGGTGTAAGTAGCAACGAGAAGAGTAGGAGGGAAGGCCGGACTATAGCCAGGTGGATTTCAAGGATATAAGTCGGAGCTCGGAAGAAAGGAGAACCCGATGTCACACGAGAACATTATTAAAATACAATTGAATTTTTTATTTTCCATCGATCGAAGGATTTCGAACTTTACTTCCGACAAAAAGTGACAGTTACGATTTATCCACTCACACTTCCGGTAATTGGATTTTTTTTAACGGTACAAGCACGACTGAAAATGAGCTATTTCTTCGAAAATAATTTTTTAATAAAAACACACATTCATTCGTCGAGCTATCGTTACAGTTTGAACTAAAGTGTTTTATTAAGTTCAAAGAAAATAAAAATAAACAAAAATATTTCGTAATAATAAAATATCCCATGCCTTAAGGAAATGCAATGGGAGTTAGCTTTAGGATTATTATTGTTATATATTTTATTACTATTACTTTTTTATTACTATTATTAACTTAGAATATTTTATTACTATTATTATATATTTTATATTTCTAATTTTAAATTATATATTTATTATGTAAGACAAAATTTAAATAAAAATGGAAGACGAAAAAAGACGTAAATTGTAAATTGTATCAATCTGTAAATTGGGCCATGTCACAGCCAAAACCAAACATCTGGAATAAATATCTATCGATTTAATAAAATATCCCAAAACGTATATCTACATAAATATAATATCTCATTACAAAACTATACAAATTTTAAAATAAAAAAAAAAATTTTATTTAATGAAAAGAAAATTTTCACTTAATTAAAAAAAAAATTATTTTAAAAAAATCTTTTATTTAATTTAAAAGATAAAAAAAAAATTTTTTTTACTATAAAAATTTTTTATTTAATTAAAACAATATAAAAAAAAAATTTTTTTACTATAAAATTTTTTCTTTGGAGATCCAAAAATAGAATCCTGCCTTATAACCTCTCCTTCCATATCGTTTCTTTTCCGGACGTTTCGAGCTTCGAAAAAGGAATCACCGTAAAAGTTTGGTCTGAGGTGAATTTAGATGGAAAGCCGGATATGCATACCCGAGGGTATTTGTCGTCGTCGGAGGCTTTGGGGATTGCACGTTTGTTCTCTATTCGCGCCAGGCGCGTTGGAGAACAGAAGCTCCGGTGAGCATCTCGCGGCGGTATATTGACTTATTACAACGCGATACGGGGACAGTCACGCATTTATAATCCCTTATTTGGCCAAATCGGACGGCTCCATCCGTGGATGCCTTCTCGTGGCTCTTTCTCATTCTTTCCCGTGGATGCTGAAGACGCGGTGCGGACAGCAGTCACCATCCGTACTTGGCGAATTGCTCGATGTCCCTTTATTTATACAAATATACATATACAGGGTGTCCCACGTAAGAATGTCATTCGTGAAATAGGGAGTTGGGCGTGAAATTCTGAGTCGATTGGTACAAGCATGTACTCCCGGATCAACCCCTGAATTGTTATTAATTTTTTAAGGCAGCCAATCGGGCGCGAAAAATGTCGAAAAAATATTCTAGAAGAGTTTTTTGCATTTTTCCAGTTTAATTTTGCACTTTCGGCAAATTTTTGGGTATATTCGTAATCAGCGAAAAATTTCTGATTTAATAGACCCTTTGAAGAGTTTAAAAACGGACAAAAATGTTTATCGAGTTTCCTGGCCATTTTTCCAGAATCTCAAAAATCACGATATTTCAAAAGGTCGTAGAGTAGGCTTCTTCTATGCGATAGAGATTTATTTGGTGGGTTTGGAAAAGGTTTTTGCCTGACTT
>JAPYZJ010008731.1:0-14530 GCA_030522765.1 Ophioninae sp. B BG-2022a
AAGAGTGAAAATTCCGAAAATTTTTCCTTCGATGGTTTTCCGACGTTTTTTCGAAAACTACTAATGATAAAAATTTTTTGATCCCAGATCTGAAAACTAGAAACTTAGGGCTACAATTTCCCTTTTTTAAAAAGCGTTTTCCGACCATTTTTCACAGAGATACAGCCTTTTGAAAAATGGCAAAAAATTTGCTATTTTTTTCCTATCCCTTAATTTTTGCGTCTAGTGGATATTAAAAAGTACCTTAATAGAAAAAACTTAGCTTATTTTTGAGATTTTACTTTCATTTATCCAGGATTCTGGAGACCAGAGACCTGACTTTGTGGCAGTGGGCCTACCTTGGGGGTACGTTTTCAAAGAAAAAAGATTTTTTTTAATCGGTCCATAAATACTCATACGAGCGAATTTTTCATAATAGCGCCTGAACTATTTTTAAAGCAGTTTTTCCATATGAAGGTGTAAAAACATGAAGTTAGGAAGTATGCCATATTTTTTTATGCATTTTTATTTTTTTTTTGAGATACGTCACTTTGTTATAGGACATGGGGTAATATTGTATGGATTGTGATCCGTCCTCTTCCTGACGCGAAACCACGTTCAGGAAAAAAGCCTTCGTTCACGTTTTCCTCCTGTCGCGATTCGATACACTCTGTCCCATATTTTTATCAGTTGGAATGACGCACCACGCGATCCTTTTTCCCCCTTTTTTTTCAAACGTCAAGTTACGCGTCAGGGAAATTGGCGAGTTGGACAAGTTGAAAAACGAATTAGAGCTGCCGAAGCTTACTCGACGGGTACTATCTCCCGTAGGATACAACACGTTTTATTGGACGTGCCAGCAATTTGAACTTCCTCCCCTTCCGCCAATCTACGACCCCCTCCGCCTTACCCGCCCCCATGCAATTCGGTATCATCTCCCGTTTCAATTATGCGAAATTCATCGAGATGGATACAAACGAGGGGTATTGTTCGCGAAAGTTTCACGAGCGCTTTACCACGAATCGGGCTGCGTACGTGATACCTAAATAAGGGCAGATGCGCGCGATATTATCAACCCTTCCTGTCTCTCCCTTTCTCTCTTACTCTTACTCTTATTATTATTTTTATTTTAATTACTCTTACTTACTTACTTATTTATTTACTTCATTACTCTTACTGTCTCTTGTTCTTATTTTTATTTTTATTTTCATATTTAATTATTTTTGTTTTATTATTAAGTTAAGTTTAAGTTATTCTTAAGTCCTGTACTTGTAAGCGTGGTTATATCGTTGAGCGAAGTTATTTTGTAATGCTTATTCTTCTTGCCCAAATAGTATTAGGTATACTAGGGTATATTACAATTTCTCTCTCTCTCTCTCTCTCTCTCTCTCTCTCTCTCTCTCTGTAATATATATATATAATACATCGGGAGCTATATCCTCCCGATGTACGCATGTCTCATGATTGTCTGCCGCCACATTCGCTTTTCCATATGTTAGGACTAATACTTCCTTGCACTCTGCATTGATCTCTGCGTCGCGCTTGTGGCACTCGTTGCCGGGATCGTTAAAAGCAGAGGTCTCGCTAGTGAGTTTTAAGCGCGTTGCACACGAGTATTTGTTAAATTGTGAGAAACAGGGATCTCAAAGTTTGGTTTCGTTTTTTGTCTGAGTTGGTTTCATGCGCTTGATCCCTGGCTCTCAAAATTACCATATAAGCATGTTTTTGCAGTTTGTTGAGCTGTAGGATATCACTGCATTCACTCATTGTTATTGTTATTATATTATTATCATTCAATATTATTTTTTCTTTTATGTACTGATCTTATGTTTACGAGTATTTCACTCATTCTTGATATTTCAGAAAATTTTATTTTTCTTTTGAATTATTGGGTTGTTGCACAATTTTTTTCCCACTTCTAAATTTTCTAGATATCTTCAATAGTCTTGGGAATATTCTCGAATAAATCTAGTATATAGTAGAATGTTCTTGAATCTTTCACGCAGGGTATATAAGCGCGGGCTTGTTACAGTGATTTAGTTAAAATTGAATAAATGGACCAACAAATTCAAGGCCACATACGGCGAAAATGACCTGTAAATTTCTAGAGAAGCTCGGTTGGACAACAATACCTCACCCACCTCATAGCCCTGATCTAGCGCCTTCTGACTACCATCTTTTCCGGTCTTTAAAACAACATCCTCGTAAAAAGAAATTAGAAAATTCCGGCGACCTAAAAAATGACCTTACGAACTTCTTTGCCTCTCAGCCAAGTTCATTCTGGACTGAGGGTATCGAAAGTTTGCACAGCAGATGGTTACATGTTCCAGATAATGATGGTGATTATATTGTCGATTAATTGTTTCAATAAATAAATATAACAAAAAATTTAGTTTTTTTACAAAGTGGGAAAAAAATTATGCAACGACCCAATATTTTTAGTTATCAGACTTATATTTTGTATTATCTCATTTTCATCATGCTATAATTTTGTTAGGTTTAAGTTTTTTCATTGTTATTCTTTTATTGCCCGAAAATTTTACTAGGGCATAATAAATCATGTCATCATCATCATCATTTCTCTCTCTCTCTCTCTATCTCCCTCTCTGCTTTTTCTTTCAGGCCTATCACTGCGTTCGCTTTCGGAGGATCCTGCAGAATTGAGCTTCTGTCTCCTGGCTCATTTCCCGAGAGTACACACGCGCGCATACTCGTTAGCGAATCCCCCTTTTTTTTGCCTTGCGCAAACAACGGGTTTGGTAAATGCGCGTATTCGAAATGGGCGTAGGTACGAAGCGCACGACCTGTCCAATAAACAATTTATAAGTCGCGAATGGGGTCGAATAGTTGATGGGTAACGAGAATTAGGTTTTTTTTTGTCGAGTTGGTCAATCTGTTGGCTGGTTTGGGGTTTTGGAGTCCCTGGGCTTCTTACGTAGGTATTCATGTTAAGTGTCAGGAGCCGGCGGGGTTAATCATCTTGATTTCTATGAGAGCGGTTTTTGGATGATCACGTAAAGAAGGGAAAAATGAAAGAAAATAGTGTTCCAATGATCGAAACGTTGACGTCATGATTGCCGAGCTGATGGAAGGTTTCATTGGAACATGGCGAAAATTAGTAATAAATAAATCAGCAAGTGCCAATTAATGATGAATGAAGCTTAATAAATGGCCAGTTTAAGCCTGCTATCAAGATGCTTCGTACAGAAAGCATCAATTGTCGTCCAAACGTGGTCATGTAAGTTTATCGTCCGTAAAACACGTTGAAAAAAGACTCCCTTACGAGGGGAGGATACCTCGTTTGGAAAAGCGATTTTCTTCAAACTTTGCAGGCTTTTAGTACCTAGTCCGTTCGGTTGCGGTTTTTGAGAAAATTTTTAAAAAGTCGTGCGCGACCGGTATGTACCGGTGCGTAGTGAGACTCGAGCAGAAACCGGCGGTGGCCAAGTGGCTAGCGTACAATACCGGTGATCGCTGGATCAAGTCTCGCTTATGTCAATTTTTTTTTCAACCTATTTTTATATTTTCAAAAGCTATTATATTTTATATTATCGACGAGTAAATAACGCAAGTCAAGTCAAACAACGATAAATAAAGGTATACATAATTTTATTTAATAATGCAATCAGTTACAATATGTCAGAGTATAGGGGAGAAGTACGTAATGGGAGTCACTTAAGCAAGATATCAAATAAAACACACAATTTTTACTTGAACTTTATTTTAATAAACTTTTAAAGTATTTTAATGGTTACACTATCAATCTCAGACATTTTCATGACTGTAGGAGTCACATATTAATTGCTATTAAACTTAAAAAAAAAAATCTTTGGACACCACAATGTCCACACCACATTGTCCACAAATGAGGGTAATTGTAGTCACTATGAGGACAATGAGAAACAGCTTAACCTATCAATTGTCACATACGTAAGCTCATGGCGCATCCCATCCTGTGCAGTTAGCGTGTGCCCATAAGCCATAAGAAGTTCATCCATGGCTTTAGCAGCACTCCTCATAGAGTGGCTTTGACTCATGAGAACCTTAGCTTTTGATAGTGTATCGGATGACCACTGAGCCTTATTTGTGGACCTGGGACGTATTTTCGGCATTTCTGGATTGGTAAATAATGAGAATTAGTTGTTCTTGGGTATGTAAAAATCATTGAAAATGAGATTCACTGCAGCGCAGGCAATGAAAGTTGACTACCATTGCCCACGCTGCAGTGACTCTTATTACCCGATCGTACCAAATGTGTAAAAAGATATAAATAAAACTTTATTTTGCTATGAAAATACCAGAAATATGTTTTTATCGATAATATAAGCTTACAGACTCACAACAACCTACTCTATGTAATTCAATTTCATTTAGTAATGTACTTACCGCTTATTTCGTGCACATGTAAAATTACATCAAATGCGCCGAAACTGCGCAGCGCGTCTTTCCGGGCAAACGATGGACACATACTGAACGAGCTATCACTTAACGAGTCTTTTAGGACGATATTTGTTTTTTTAGCTACTTTCGTCTCTATGTTAGAACGCTGACCACCATTGCCCACTGACTCCCATTACCTCCTTCTCCCATACGGTTGCGCTTTCCACAATTAATCGTCGGATTTTGCACATCTAGGCAGGCATGTCCTTCGAGGAAAACTTTATTCGTTTCATCCTTCTCTCATCGATAATAAAAAATATAATAGCTGTTGAAATTATAAGAATGTGTAAAAAGCCAAATAAAATTGAAAAATCGTGCAAAATCTATGCAAGCATATATATTTTTTCATTATACTACTTTTAAATTGTAATATATATGAAAAAATATAATTGGTATTGAAAAAAAAAATCGACATTAGCGAGAGGCTTGGTACAGCGCTCCAGCGGTTACAGGCATTGTACGCTGGCCACTTGGTTACCGCCGGTTCGTGGTCGAGTGTCGCTACGCACCGGTACATACCGGTCGCGCACGACTTGTTTGTCGATTTTCTTTAAAACCCCGGGGTAGTGCGCCTTATTACTTGCATATCATGTAGTCTGAATAGACTACTAAAAGTCTGCATAGTTTAAAGAAAATCGGTGTTCCGATCGTCATATCCTCCTCTTTTCAGATGAAAGGAACGTTTAGGTTTACCGAGATGATATCCAGGTCTAGATGATATCCATGTCCAGATGATATCCCTGTCTTGATGATATCTATGTCCAGATGATATCCATATCTCCATGATATCTATGTCTAGATTATATACATGTCTAGATGATATCCATGTCTAGATGATATCCATGTCTAGATGATAGCCATGTCTAGATGATATCCATGTCTAGATGATAGCCATGTCTAGATGATATCCATGTCTAGATGATGATATCCATGTTCGCGTCTAGATCATGGTTTAGTTACCCCAATGCGCTAACGCAGGGAAACGTGAAACCGTGGGTAAATGCGCACATGTGGGTCTGTTACATGATTATGGGATGAAATTAGTGGAAAGCCAACCTCGGAGATGTCAAACGATGATTAATAGTATACGGAATTGAACCTCTCATTATCGATAAACCATCACGATTTAAACAATATAGCATGTACGGATTTCTATACAATCCCTTCAGCAAATAAATCATTAGAATATACTTCCGGAAAATAGTCCGATAGTCAGTTGAGTAATCAGCCCGAATTACCGGGTCGCCATTCATCCTTCCCTCTTGCCGGACCCGCAACTCCACATCCACCCAACACACGTACACATCTGTTGCGGTACGATTGGACACAATGCCATTGTCCAAGCACGCCATCCACATTTGTCGCAGCATTTCTGTCGCACTGCATTTGGACAGAGAACGAGCTAAAGAGGGAGAGAGAAAGAGAGGGAGGGGGGGGGGGTAAAGCGATTCAGTGGTCTACATTTCCCTTCAACTTTTTGGCATCCCCGTGAGATACGAGACTCTCAACGGGTCGATATAGCCAAACGCAACCCTGGAGTCGTAACTCCCGGTATCCATAAATTCCGGATCTCTTCTGGTGAACGCACATATACACGATATCCCAGAGAACACACGTGTGCGTTTAATTCTTTTGCTCCTTTATTCCAAGCAGTCGTTGCCTGTCTCAACGGCTTTCTTTATCCTCACCCACACCAACATCCGTGCCAACATCTACCCCAACATCCGTGCCAACATGTACATCAACATGTGCACCAACATCCTTGCCACATCCACACCAACAACTATTGCATATCGTATTTTGTACCATTGTAATATGACGCAACCCTTCCTCCCTTTTCGTCCGACTATTCGTCGCGTTGTCTTTGGAATTTGCAGAATATTTCCGGCATATCCGGTATGCAGGGCGCAGTGCAATTTCTCATAATACGCGAACCGCGCATAACGACCGCACTGAGGCGACATTGTTCAGGTCTGCAGGTGGATATAGGGCGGGAAAAAAGAACATTGATCAACGGTGCGTAATTCGAGCACTGGGTCTGATCTTCGATTTCCTTTCCGCCCGGGTTTCATGCGGATGCAAAAAAAGAAGATATATATGCAAATGGGGAAAAGGGAATTCGGGCTACAGCATATGTCCATTCTGGCTGATGGATGGATAGACGTTTCAACGTGATATTTGAAATGCACTTTTTCCGGGTTAAATAATGTTCTCTTCGCGAGAACGTGTACGGTGGGGCTCGATATTAATTTCACAGAAAACACTGACAAAAATACCCACACATTATCGTGACTCAGTTTCCGTCTCTATTAATGATAGCCTGATAACTTTATGGCATAATGTAATTTCCAAACATTTCTTCCGCCCGAGTCTTTTTTCGACATATTTTACGAACATCAGAACTTCATCCGAGATTCAGCTCTAACTGATATTTTCGTTACAAAGCATCTTAGCGCAAGTATCCAGCTATCATTCTACGCTAGAGTGGACTCTCCATCGATGTCCAGGAAGGGATGAATCCGTACACGCTCTTACTCGACAGAATCCTAGGGTCCAGTTTTTTGATAATTTCGAGTCGGTTCGCAGTCTTTCGTTTTGGCGAGGCGAATACTTTCGAGAGATAAGGCTATCAGGCTTCGCGTGGATACACGTCGTTACAATAGGTCTCAGTTTCTAGATTTTTTTTTCGCTCCTCTCTCTCTCCGTTTCTCCTGACTTGGACGTTGTTCTTTATTTCGTGCACGTGCAAAACGCGTATCAAAGTATATACTTTTTTTTTCAACGAGCTTGGGCTACTTCTCGCGTGCTCTATCTCTTCGCCGAAATGTTGAGCGAGAGCTCGCCACGTAGCAAACCCGGCGTGCCCTGAAAGCGAGTAAGGGTGGTTTGCACAAGAGCCTCGAAATCACCCTCGACTCTTACACCCGGACCAGATGAGAGAATACTTTGTAGGGGGGGGGGGGGGGGGGGGCTGGGAAGGGGGTCGGTTCCTTTTTGGCCGGGGGGCGCGGGGGGGTTCGGGGGGGGTGGGGTTTTTGAATCTCTCTGGGTTTCCGGTTGAGCTGGTCAGAAACCGGAAACCGCAAATACACGCACCGCTGCTGGTCTCGTACAAATATTGTTTTTTTCTGCAGTATTTCGATCAAATTGGATGTGATGATTAATGATGGAAGGAATTCAAGGAAAGTCGTTGATTTTACCAAATTACCCGAAGAAGGAAAAATTACGTTGGTTTTAAGTATAATGATCCAGGAGATTTTATAGTTATTGTTTGGGTTTGTTTGGGTTTGTTTGGGTTTGTTTAAAAACTATAAAAACTATAATATAGTTACGATATTGACTATGATGATATAAATGATAATGATTATAATAAATATTAAAGTTAATAATTAATTATTATTATACAATAAAAAGTTATAAACCTTAATGTAAATTAGGGTTAATTACATGTATAATTTATTAAATATTTGTTCAAACTTATTATTATTGTTAAAGCTGGTGTTTTTGAATCCTAATCAGCGAGCGTTGCATGAAATAATATTATATATTTTGTAATAATGTATATATAATGTAATAATAATAGTAATATCAACTGTAACAATAACGATAACATAAATAGTATCGATAATATTATTGCTAACACTGATAATAATTCTAATAACAATAAGAATATTAATAACAATGTTTATACGTCGAAAATTCATAATAATAAATCATTAGGGGAAAAATTTGACTTTTTAATAAATGAAGTTAACTTTTATCTCCATAGCGATATTGTTATAGACAATATTAGTAATAGCGCGTATATAATGATAAAAAAGGTGGAAGAATGATAATTTTACATGGTATTAATAATATTAACCAAACTATATGTTTCTTTTGGTAAAATTGTTGATAACATTCGTAATTTTTTCCCAACGTATTTTTTCGTTACATACACGTTTTTAAAATTCATCAAAATGGTTTAACGTGAGACACTTTTACGAGTAGAATTCTGTCACGTAAATATGAAACATTTTAATCTCCATAAATGAATGTGTGTACATATATATATATATGTGTGTGTGTGTGTGTGTGTGTGTGTGTGTACAGCCTTGCTCGAAAATATTAGATATCCTGTAAGTTTTATACCTGCAAAAAAGTCGAATATTTCGGCGAAAAAAACCCGCCCACCATATTAACAAACAGGGTTTTGAAGCGGATAAAACCAGCTTCATTTCGACGTTTTAATTTTATTTTTGCGATTTTTTGTGTAGTCGGTATGTCGTTTTAAAAATACCGTTTTTTTTATTTTCAAACTTTGCAAAATGCGTATTGGATTTTGGAAATAGAGTTATAACGACATTTAGCGATGAGATCCGTTAAAAGCGCACTGTTAACCTAAGTTTGGTTATTCAATAAAAATTTTGCAATTTTTTTTCGCCGCGTTATCAGGTTTTTCTTTTAGGTAATGCAATAAGTTTCCGAGGTTTCGAATATTAAGTCTAAGGAGTGAAAAGATGTATTTCGTGATTTTGGAGTAGCCGAATAGTTTTTAGAATCGAAAATGCGGATTTTTTTAAATACAATAACTACCGAACATGCAAGCTTCGGTTTCGGGGAAACCAGTATTAAAGAAAAAAAAACCGACAAATCGACAAAAAAAATACCACATTTTTTGTAAAACAGCCAAACTATAGCCGACGGTGCTCCCATCAGAGATCTTACTTCTAAACGGTCAAGTTACTATTTTTCAAAATCCAGTGTGCAATTTTGCAAAGTGGGAAAAACGAGAAAAACCCAAATTTTCAAACCGACATCCCGGGTGCTCAAAAAATCGTAAAAATATAATTAAAATATTAAAATAAACCTAGTTTTATCCGCTTCGAAACCCCGTTTGGTAAATTGGTGAAAAAGATTTTTTTGTCAATCAGGTATTTGTTTCTTCTTTGGATAAAAAATGCTCAGGATGGCTAATACTTTTGAGCACGACTGTATACGTATTCCCACGAGCTATGTACGACAGTCAGTATTTTGTGGAGAATACCTTCTCCACGGTGCATCATCATTTTTCTGTACCCCGGAGTCGTTTCCGCAGGGGTTGTGGGGGGTGGAGGGGGGGGGGGGCGAAATGCGCCACCATGCGATCCCCCCTTCCCTCCATCGCACCATTACACACATACTCTTTTTACCCCATCCCATTACTCATCGTTCTATTCCGGTTCCGTTATTTTCCAGTTACATTTCCCTCGATCGTAGCGTTCCATTGGTTCCCCGAGCACGTTCGCATTACCGGTCGCTGCATACCTCTCATCTCGTTCGCTTTCCGCCCTGAAGACGTAATAACTTCGCGCCCCCGGAATCCCAAACGCTTTCCCGTCGTTCGAAATATCCCTCGTTATCGAGAGCCAACCAGAATCCTCACCGAAACAACGAAAGTTCTCGCAATTATGACAGTCCGCAACTTTCACGAAAAGTTCCATAATTTATGAATAATGCATTGGGGGACATTGATATATTACTAATTGAAGGAATTCATTTTATCGATCGATAAAATGTTATATCGTTTAAAAATCGTGGGAAAAACAAACGGTATATAAAACGACGTTTTACGATCCTTGGTTGAAATTTATTTTTTGAAAGGCTTTGGGTTCGGTTGGGCTTTCAAAGTGATTCGACATTTTTTTAGAGCAACTAGAAAGGACATATTAAAAAATGTCCTTTCTATTTTTCTTTGTTCGTTGAATATTGACAGTTTGTAATTGTGTTAGAAAAACGAAGTTAAAAATTAAAAGTTCTAAAATTTTTTTAATTCGTTGGCATATTTCATCGTTGGAAAGATTTTACAATTCTTTCACAAATTGAAAATTCTTAAAATAAAATGGAAATGTTAAACGCGAAAATTTGTAAAAGTTTTACAAGCAAACAAAAATAAAAAGTGGAAGTTGTCTAACAAAAAACAATAAATATTAAATGTTGTTAAAAAGACAATAAAAATTAATTGTTGCTTCAATTAATTGAAGCTAGTATTCGGATTTAAATCTTCAGAGGTAATTACAAGCATACATTATGCAGTTATAATTAATATTTCTGAACGAGGGGTGAGAACGTCCGGTTGCAGCTACCAATATAATCGTGCTTGTCCACTAGCTTATTTATCGAGCCGATAAAATTGTTTGCTCGCGGTAAGGATTGTGAAATCGGCACGCGGTCGGGGTCTTTGTGTGCCAGGCTTTTCGGTGACACTTCCACCCAAGTGAAATGTGGCTGGATACCCGTTTCACGCTCCTATTTTTCATTGAGCTTTTTTTACGTTTTCTTCGACGGCTCTGCTGTCGTCACTTTTTACGATCTGTTTTTTCGTTTCTTCTCTTTATCTTTTCCTTTTTCCACCTCCTCGCCCTTTCTCTCTCTCTCTCTCTCTCTCTCTCTCTCTCTCTCTCTTTCGTTTAGCAACAATTTTTATTCTCCAAAAAGATCCGCTTATTTATGTTTTCCGTTTTCAAAGAAATCAAACAGGAAAAGTTGACAAAGAAATAAAATTTGCGATTGTATTGCTAAACCAAACATTCCGTGTACACAAAGTGTTAGATAAATGATATTGCAAATGAACATTGCAATTGTGGTGGAAAAATTATATCGTTAAAGTTGTTTTTTTTTCAATTAATAGAATGTTTTTTGGGTAAGTTTTCAAAATCTCCCCTTCGGCCCGACCGACTTGAAATTCTGCAGAAACCTCCCTTTCAGTATTTTAAACAAACACTAAAAGGATTTTTATCGACTGACTGACTTTTCGAGATTGTGAATTTCAAATTTTTAAGTGTTTTTCTGAATCCCGCCTCTAATTATTGAGCTGAAAAATCGAAAAATTCGGGACCAGTCAGTGCACGAGTGGTGCTTGCCATATTTATTTTTCACTTCCGTAAAACGTTCGCCGTTTAATTTCGCAGAGACATCGATTAATGAGGTTTTTTTTCGGTGCTCCTGTGTCACTCGACGCGACTCGAGCGATGAGGTTTTGGGCCGTTGCGTGTTTTGTGCAATTTGCGGATAAATCCTCGGCTGATTGCAGTGCTCATTTTCATCCACGTACACGGAAAGAACTAGTTGAGGATTGACAGTCATAACAGGCATTGCGACCGAGTCTTTTTAATTAATCTTTGTTTTTCACTTTGCGTTTATATCTTTAATCAAATTTTTTAATAAAGCGAATATTTGGTCTTATTAATTTTTCAACAATTGTTTTTTTTGTAATTAAATACATAGGTCTAAATATGTGTTTATTTACAAAAATTCTTGTTCACTATTTGATAATTTTCATTGTTTATTCCTTATAATGTTTGTGGAATCAATTTTAAAAATTCAACATTTTTCAACAATCAATTTTCGTTCTTAATTTTTTAATTTTGTTTATTATGTTTTAGTTAATCGTGTACTTATTTTTATTCATCTCATGAATTATTGTTTGGGTTTCTTTTTTTTAAAATGTTATTAAATGAATACTTCGATTTGGAAATTTTTTATTCTTACTCATTTTTTTCAAACTAATTTAAGTACTTAATAAGTTGCTAATTTTTTCGAGGTGCGTCCGATTTTCGCTTTATGATTTTTCGTCGGACATTTCGACCGAATGGACAAAGTTAGATGGAAGCTCACGCCTTCCTTTTATTCTGTATAGTATATACAAACAAACAAAAAATACCTGACAGGACTTTTTTGCTGTATTGGCAATACTTTTTCATTACATTTTTTCTCTATGATATCGATTCGATAAAGTCACGCCGATTTGACCCGTGCATTGCTGCATGTACGCGAACTTTTTTTTCCACCCCGTTGTATGTCGTGATAAAAAAATGCGGGCCGGTATTTTTCATCCGGATTTCACAAAAATAGGACTCTCGCACGGACGAATAATTCTTCTCTTTGTTATACAATCGATTAATCTTTTCTACCATCAGTCCCACGAGGGACGGAAAAAAGTATCGTACTCGGAGCCCTGTGTTTATACACTCGTCCATCAAAGGCCGCGACCGTCAGAGCGAGATTTTACGACGATGAAAAAGAAAAAAAATTACGTGTCTCCGCGTTTATTACAGTCTATAAATAAACGACACTCTTCATGCCGATTTAAACGCAGCCTTCGACACTTCCGATTCTTTATTCCAGTTACAATCTTCTTTTATTTTTTTTCTACCATCTTCTATTTTCTCGGCATCTACCATCGCGATAGCAGCGATCTCGTAGGACATCGTAATATAACAAGAGAAAACCCCATTTTTCTCGGTCTACATTTATGTTTTTTTTTTTTTATTTAAAAAGAGGTCGATCAAAAAAAGGAATTAATCTTTTTTATGATTCTTTCATTAAAGTATATTATCGTGGATGTGTTAGTAGATGAAAAGTAAATCCACTCGAAAAAAATTATTTCTCAATTCTATTCAATTAAAAAGTTTTTTTATTAATGGTGAAATGAGGAAAAAGAATATTTGTTTCTGTTAGAGGATTTTCTTTTTTTTTTTAATAATGATTTAGGGAAAAGTAACTTTGCGTATGTGAAAATTATTTTTTTTTTTTACAAATCGGTTACTTTTCGTTCTTATTTAACTTGTAGGTTTTCTCGAAATATTTTTCTTGTTCGACGATTTCCTTTTTTCAAATCATGATTTAGGAAAAACGTCATGTAGAAATGCAAATGTTATTTGTTTTTTTTTTGCGTCTAAATTTTGAAAAATAATTGTATCAATTATTGAATTTTACAACGGTAAAAAATAAATTGCACAATTGATTTATTTGATTGATATTTTTTTATTTAATCGACCATAGGCAGATATTATTACCTGCAATAATGATAATTCGAAAAAATTGAACGAAATCAATAAATGATAAAACCTTTGTATACAATAATGATTCATTAAAATAATTATGCAAAAGAGTAAATTCGCGTAGAGGAAAATGGTTTGATTCGTGGTCAACGTCTACGAACAACATCTGCAATATAAACAGTCAAACTAATAATAAATAATATTAATCCTTTTCGCACGTGTTCGTATTGATTGATTCCGTAATAAAAAGTTCCGTTCAGCGGATTCTGCAATTACTTGGAAATTGACCTGACACGTGATGGATTCGAAGCTAATTTTATTCGTGCACGTCAACGGGCGGAACGTAATTTTCTCGAATAAAAGGAATCCTAAAAACTCTCTCAGCCTGAATCAGGACGTAGGAGTTCGATTGTTCGTTCCTTCTCAGTCCCGTTTGCGCGTTCACCTCGTTCTTTCGCGTCTCGATATATCGGCCGATGGAAAGGGGTGGTCGCGATCGAATTTTCGCGTCACGTTTTCCCATTTCAAGTAGAGAGTTCGTGAGAAATGTACACTTGCAAGGAAGGGATGTTGTAGCCTTGGTAACACCTGCACTCACGTATATAAAGATACATAAAATTATTCAACGAACTATTATTTTTTTATATTTTTTTTTCTCTCCCGAGTAATCCCCTTAAGCCTGGAGCCCCCCCAACATTTTTCAATTACGGACAACGCTCCTCGTGTAACGGACTGCGAAAGAGCTATTGTGATTTATTTCGGGATTCTCATACGGTGTCCGATGTCCTTACGTTTATTGGAAAGCAATATTTTCATCTTAGCGAGTATTATCACGGAGAAATGTGAATTATGATGTTCTCGGAACGCGGGGATAAAAACGATAAAAGCCTGCTGTACTGAAGCATGCTTAATATACAGGGTGACCAAGAGACGTTGGTGAATGGGTTGTCGCGGTTCGGAGATACACTACCGCTCAAAAGTTTGGATACACCAGTCGATATTTTTTCCCGCACTTAAAGTTTGATAGCTCTGCCAACAAAAAAGATATCCGAAAATCCAAAGCGGTATTTTAAAGAAGATATATCAGGCTTCAGTTTACTGTATTTTAATATTTTTTTCAATTTTTTTTTCTACCCGGTACGGATTTTGGTACGTGACCGTTTTTAGGCCTTTTTTCGACCCTCGCAAATCCGGCGCCGGTTCTAAGAAATTTTTTTAATTTTTTTTTTACTCAGAAAAACTTAAAAGGGCACACAGAAGCTCCATATTGCTTTTTTAAAAAATTTTTTGCGATTTTTTTTTGGGGAGTT
>JAPYZJ010008734.1:0-11283 GCA_030522765.1 Ophioninae sp. B BG-2022a
TTGTTTGAGTTGATGTATGTTTGTTTGGGTTTGTTTGAGTTGATGTATGTTTGTTTGGGTTTGTTTGGGTTGGTTTATGATTGTTTGGGTTTGTTTGAGTTGATGTATGTTTGTTTGGGTTTGTTTGGGTTGGTTTACGATTGTTTGGGCTTGTTTGAGTTGATATATGCTTGTTTGGGTTTGTTTGGGTTGATATATGTTTGTTTGGGTTTGTTTGAGTTGATGTATGTTTGTTTGGGTTGACGGAATGATTTTTTTTCTCCCTTGGTCGTTGTCAGATCCAAGAACGAGGGATTGGTTCCTGATGTCGTCACCAGTCCCTGGTGCGAGCATAATGTTCGGGTATTTGTATTTCGTTCTCTCGTGGGGTCCGCGACACATGGAGCACCGGAAGCCGTACAAGCTCAAGAATACCCTGATACTTTACAACTTCGTTCAAGTGATCCTGAGCATTTGGTTGTTTTGGGAAGGCCTGGACGCTGCGTGGCTAAGAAAGTACAGCTGGAAATGCGAGCCTGTCGATTATTCCGATAGCCCCGAAGCTCTCAGGGTAAATACTCACTCATTTTTTCTCCTCAGAAGACAAAAAATGAAACGTAATTTCAGTTTTGGGGTTCGTCGATACTTGGTTCGAAATAGTTCAAAAAATTGGGGTTTACGTTTTTTGCGAACTAAAGAGGGATTGAAAGATGCGTACGTGTGGATAGGTCGCGCGAGCTGTATACATGTACTTCCTGGCGAAAATATCGGAACTTCTGGACACGGTGTTCTTCGTCCTCCGGAAGAAGGAACGTCAAGTGACATTTTTGCACATGTATCATCACACGGTGATGCCATTGATATCGTGGGGGGCGACCAAGTATTATCCCGGTGGACATGGGACGTTTATAGGTTAGTAAGTCTTCGATTTTGTTTCTTCGGTTTGAAAAATGTTCAATTTTCAAGTTTCCAATTTTCAATTTTCAATTTTCAATTTTCCAATTTTCAATTTTCCAATTTTTAATTTTTCAATTTTCAATTTTCCAATTTTCAATTTCCAATTTTCCAATTTTCAATTTTCCAATTTCCATTTTTCAATTTTCAATTTTCCAATTTCCAGTTTTCCGATTTTCAATTTTCCAATTTTCCAATATTCAATTTTCCAATATTCAATTTTCCAATATTTAATTTTCCAATTTTCAATTTTCCAATTTTCCAATTTCAAATTTTCAGTGTTCTAATTTTTAAATTAAAAATTGAAACAATTAAAATATGAAACAAAACATATTCAAAGATCCAAATGTCTATGTATATTCCTTTCATGATAAAAAAAATGATAAGAAACCCATTATCTTCGAATTTTGGAAATGGTCTTCCTGCCTTAATTGTCGCTTCGGTTTTCAGGAGTGATCAACAGTTTTGTTCACATCGTTATGTACACGTATTACCTTTTGGCCGCGGCGTTGCCGCAGTATCAGCGATACTTTTGGTGGAAGAAGTACATAACGACTCTCCAAATGGTTCGTAACCGTTTAATGATGGAGTCGTTATTTTCAAGCCTGTAAATCCACTGATCCAAACTTATTAGTATTTCGGGCTAATTTGACCTTTATTTCTGCAGGGTCAATTCTGTCTGGCCTTTATTCACAGTTTGCAGCTGATGGTCTACGACTGCGAGTATCCGAGATGGTCCTTGGTTCTCATACTGCCCAACGTTGTTTTCTTCTATTTCCTCTTTTCCGACTTTTACAATAAAGCGTACGCGACCGTGACTGAGAAAAAGGTGCGAAACCGGAACACGGAGAAACCGGAAGTAGTGAAGGAAACCATCAAATCGAACGGCCAAACATCCGATCCGACGAAAGTCGCGAACGGCAAGTCGCAAAACGGTAAACTCAAAACGACATAACCTAGAGGCTTGTGTGGATGAAGGGTAAAAAAACAGCGAGGGAAAAGTTAGGACTGGGGACGAACTGGAAGACTGGGCGCCGAAGAAACGGTTTTTTCCTCGATATTCTCCGTCGGTAAAAAATCGGTTCCGAGTTTACCAGTAGTCGGTAAAAAAAGCTGATTCCGAATTTACCGGCAGTCGGAACGGACCTCAGAACCAAGGTCGATTTTTTTGCCGACCGTCGGTAAGAATCAAGGTCGATTTTTTTGCCGACCGTCGGTAAGAAACAAGGTCGATTTTTTGCCGATCGTCGGTAAAAAAAGGTCGATTATTTGCCGACCGTCGGTAAGAAACAAGGTCGATTATTTGCCGACCGTCGGTAACAAAGAGGACAAATTTACCGTCAGTTGGTAAGTAAACCATGCCATATTTACCAGCAGTCGGTAAAACTGATTTTTTTCACTGAAATTTCGATACCTCTCGTCTTTCGATCTCTCGCTATCTATTACCTTCCGTCGATAATATCTTCCTTCGTCATCCGCCGCCGCAGCCGACGCTCAAAACTCTGTGCCAATGTGTGTTCGAACGACGAATCGTAAAAACAAGAAAAAACGAACGAAAAATCATCGTTTCAAAAACCCCGCGAAAACGGAAGTCCAACCGCGTTTGCTACTGTATATTGCGAGTCAGCGCACAGTGCACAGGTCGTAAAGCTCCCGCGATTAAACTTTTATAGAGGGCGCTTCAGTGCCGACGATTCGTTCAGAAACGGAAACCCCTCGGGTCTGGCCTTATGAAATTTGCTCATTTCTGCTTATTATCTCAATTACGATAGAACTTCTGTTTTAATAACTGTAAAGAACGATCGTTAAGTAAGGTTATGTTTAAACAGTTTTATGCTGTTCTCCGACAAGTACAAATGCACCGTTACAAACGTGCTCGTTTCGTACTCAACCGGTAAACGCGTGCACGAGGTTACACGTAGGCTCAGAGTGGGGATAAATCCCGGACGCTTTATATAACCTCAAAATGAAAACTCAAAAATACTTATAATAATCGAACTCTCCTTTTTTCATAAAAATTACACTTTAATTACTTTCTAAAATTAGTCATCCTAAAATCAGAATTTTTCATTCCTAATAAATCAGATATCTAAAAATAAAAAAAAAAACAAAAAAAAAAAGATATTACAAAGTAAAAATTGAGCTTTCAACAAACTTAAAAAAAATTAGTTAGCTTTCAGTTTGATTATTCAATTTCACTAAGTTTCGTCGAAACATTAACCGATTATTAATTACGAAAAAAAAAACAATTATGGAAATTTAACCTAAAAAGGTTTACCGAAATTGATCTCGTGATTATTAAGCGTCTCACCCATTTACCCCACTCTCTTTTACAACGCGTATGTACAAGTTCATTCATAAATAGATAATTAGATAAATAGGTAAATAGATGTATAGATAAATCCAATACATATATATACATAAACATAAAAAAAATTTTCACCGCTAATTCAACTATAATTGTACATTATTTCCCTAGTTGTAAAATAACGAATAGTTTCTCGACGAATCGAGAAACGCCGTATTGTTGTAATTGATTTTCGACGTGTAAAGGTTTAACATTGCGTTACTCTTCGTATTTCCCGTAACGAATAAGTATTAATATTATCGTGTCAATAATTATACATTTATAACGATAATTACGATTTTCATAATTATTTTCGTCTTTTATTATTTTTATTAGCGTCATCAGGGTTAATTATATTAAAAAATAATGAAAAAAACACTGCAAAAAAAAAGATGTTTAAAAACGACGCGAGAAAAATGTTTTTTTTTTTAATAGAGAAAAAAGAACCGAGCTGAAAAAAATAATGAATTTTTTTTCGTTGTTTTTATCGGTTTCAATTTTTACTCTTTCTCGTGCAAAACAGGTGTCGAATAATTTACATATTTTCATCGTCAATGTACACAATTTTATTAATAAATAGCTACAATAGTATTATCATTATTATTAATTTTTTTTTTCATTGCTATCGCCGAAACACTCGCTCGAGCCGAGACGAAGGGACGGCCCATTCCTCGCCCTCGTTCTCCACGGAAATTATGAAGGAAAAGAGAAAAATTTGCACGCGCGAAAAAGGAGAAAAAAAACAAAAAAAAAAACGATAAATTGTTTGATCGGATTGATTCTCGAACTACGGGCGTACTGTCGAGTCTTTGGTTCGTGAAATTGATTCTGTCGTGCTCTACCAACGTTGGTTTCAGAACGAATCGAGAGGGGGCGAAAAAACGACCATTTGCAAAAAAAAGAAAAGCAAAAGAAATCGAAATCCACGAAAACGAAAATTGAGATAAAAAAAGGAAATAATTAAAAGAAAAAATAGACAAAAAAAATATTTGAAAAAACGTGAGAAAAATTGAAGAGAAAAAGAAAATTCCTCGAAATAATAAATCAGAAAATATTCCTTAAAAAGAAACGTGAAGAAAAGAATTTTGAAAAAAATATAGAATATGATTTCTCGAAAAAAAAAGAAGCGAAAATAACGTTCGTGCTTTTGTTTTTTTTTGTTTTCTTTTTCTCACTCTCTCGCTCTCCCTCTCCCTTCGCCGTTGCTTTTTTCCCTACGTTTCTTCGTTGAAATTTTTTGTACGAAAGATCCTCGAGCCTCACGCCTGTTTTTTCATTTTGTACGACTTTCGGTAAAAATCACTGAAGAGATAGAGGAAGACGACTACGTTGAAAACTAGGAAGTAAGTGAGGGCCTTCGGCATCGAGCAATCCATGGCGAGGATCGTCATCAAATAAACGAACATCATTCCAAATTGGACCTTGATAATTAATAAAAATTAATCAATAAAAAAATAATAATTGAAAAATTAATTTAAAAAAAGTAATTTAAAAATCAATGAATTAAAAAAATAATAATTGAAAAATTAATTAAAAAAAAGTAATTTAAAAATCAATGAATTAAAAAAATATTAAATAAAAAAAAGTGAAAAATAGAAAATGAATATTAAAAAAAGAAAAAAGATAAACGCATAATTTCAAAAATGAAAAGTAAAGAAATAATAAAATGTAAAAATTAATTTTAATAGATGCTTGTCAAAAAAAAACGTACGAGAAAAGAAGAAGCAAAAAAAAAGGATTTTGAAAAAAGTTGCACTCACCAACTGTATAGTGGTCATGTACTTTTTCCACCAGAGATACTTCCGGTATTGGGGTCCAAGGGCGGCGATCAGGTAATACGTGTACATAAATATATGAACCGAGGAATTGAGGAAACCGAGCATGAGGCCTTGCTCGCCGGGCAAAAATTTCAGGTAGACCCAAGAGAAGAAGGCCATCACCGTGTGATGATAAACGTGGAGGAACGTTATTTGTTTGTCCTTTTTCCTCAGTACGAAGAATACCTGCGTGATTCGTAATTTTTCCCTATGTTTATTTTTTCACTCATCAAAGATCGTGATTTTTCATTTTTTGTTTGTTTTTTTTTTCAGTCATTAAATATCGTGATTTATTCATTTTTTTGTATTACCAATTTTGTAATAATTTATTGATTTTTTTATGATTTAATTTTTATTCAATAATTGTTCAATATTTTTGTAATATTTATTTAACAATTATTAAATACTCGTTTAATGTTTATTCGGTGAGAATAATTTCAATGAAAACCCCACTGGATCGGACGAATTAATAAAACATTAAAACGATGAGAATGGAAACGACTGTGATGCCGCATTGACAATGGGAAACATGAATTTTTAATATTTCATTCGCATATTAAATTCGATCGACGCGGATCGAGTAAAAAGCGTGGCAAGTTATAAATTCGAGGCGAGCGCGTTGATCGTTTTTATTCGTAAAGTGCAGCGCGGTACGTAAAGAGCAGCTGAAATTAATTTCTTCATGGATTTTTTCTTTCTTCCATTTAGTACTGTTTTATTCTTTATTAAAATATTTAATGTATTTTTATACTTTTTTTTCGCCTTCTTATCGATGGAAAATTGTAAAAAATAAAATTAATAATAAAAATAACAATAAAATTCGAATAAAACTGCGATATAATTAGCAACAAAAAAAAATAAAAATCAAATAATACAAATACAAATGTAAAAATGTTTTAAAAAAGTAAATAAATTAAAAATAAAATGAAACAAATACAAATTTGAAAAAAAAAATTAATAAAAAAAATAACTCAAATTCAAATAAAAAAAAATAAATCAAATTAATCAAATTCAAATAAAAAAAATAAAATAAAACTCACCGTGTCGAGGAGCTCGATTACCTTAGCCATGAAGTACCACCATGCCGCATTAGAGAGCTGACCACCGAGAAAAACGACAATTGAAAAAAAAGGTAAAAATAAAAATCGATTGTTGGAAAAATCATGAGCTCACCGAAGATTTCATAATGATATCTCTGTTGCTCGAATGCCGAGTGTCGCACGAGCCGTTGAGTACAAGTTTGAAAAAGTTTGTTCTAAGTCCCTGCGACGAAAAAAAAAAAATAGAAAAATCGTTAGGCCTGATGAAAAAAAAAGTAGATTTTGAATCACCAATGGAAAATGGGATTTCGAAGGATTCGAGGTTTCTTCGAGCTTACCAAAATGGCTAACCAGATGCTGAAAATGACTTGTGACGCGTTGTACCATATCATTACGTTTTTTAGTTCGTAGGCTGGTCGCTTTTCCATCATCTTTGGTCCAATCTTGAGTACGAATAGGAGGTAAAGAATTACGATGGTGAGGACCGGACCAGGCGAGCTCATCAGGGGCCAGCCGTCCACTTCCGGATCTGAAAAATCGATTTTTTTTTAATTCTTCAATTTGGGCAATTTTAAACAGCGAGAAAATCAATTTGAGCCAGTCGGGGTAAGTGTGCGCAGCAAAAAATCAATAAACGAGAAAAAAAATCGAAACAAAAAAAAACACGAACGAGAAAAAAATCGAAACAACAAAAAATCGATAAACAAGAAAAAAAATCGAACCAAAAAATATCAATAAACGAGAAAAAAAATCGAAACAAAAAAAAAACATGAACGAGAAAAAAATCGAAACAAAATCACATCGATAAACAAGAAAAAAAATCGAACCAAAATAACATCGATAAACAAGAAAAAAAATCGAACCAAAAAAAATCAATAAACGAGAAAAAAAAAGAAAAGAAAAAATCGAAAACGCCGGAAATAATTACCCAGGTGTAACCACGTCATTGACGTTCCATTGTATTCGAATTCGCGTGTCCCAACGCATTTCGATATTACGTTTTTTTTTTTTTTTTTTTTTTTTTTTTTTTTTTTTTTTTTTTTTTTTTTTTTTTTTTTTTTTTTTTTTTTTTTTTTCTTTTTTTTTTTTTTTTTTTTCGCAAAACTTGCTTTCGTCATACTTCACGATTCGCGCTTTAAGGGGAGTTTCGCAATTGACATTCCCTTCCCTTGGTAATACCGGATATACCCCCCCCCCCACTCCTATTTTCTTGAAATTTCCTCGCCCTTCTCGTTCGCAGTTTCAAACGAGTTTCCGAAGGATTTCGTTTCGAAAGCATACTCAAAACTTCGGACACAATATCTGCCAGGATAAATAGAAATCGGGAATGATGTTAACGGTGCGCGGAAGAATTTGGGTCGGTCGACGAACCGGACCGTCGTCAAGTCATCTCCGAAAGCGGTTCTTCTCTCGGGATCGACCGATAGACAGAGGGAGAAAAAGAGAGAGAGAGATGGTGAGGGGTTTAAGGGGGGGGGGGAGGCCTGAGGCCCCCATACATCCTCCCATAAATGGATATACTTTGATGGATTTATAATTGCTCGGAGTCTTGGCCAAACGTTTTTATTTTTTCTTCATTTTTTTGCCACTCGTTTGATTTAAAAAAAAAAAACGATAAAAAAGGAAAAAATGAAAAAATCAAAAAATGGAAAATAAGAGAAGAAGGGAAGAGAAAAAACAGCACTGAGCTTAACTTTTTGACAAAAGTAACAAACTACCTTAAAACAAAATAATAATAAATAATAATTATTAATTATTGATGATTGATAATAATTAATTATTGATGATTGATAATAATTAATTATTGATAACTGATAATAATTAATCATAAATAATCATAAATAATAATGTAACATTACGTAATGTAACTTTAATTTCATCGAAGTACTTAAATCAAATAAAAAATTAAAACAAAAATAAAAAATAAAGAAACAAAAAGAGAGAGAGAGAGAGGCGTGCCCAAGCATCCATTAAAAGACGTACCCACTTTGATCGATTTATAATTAAGGGCTCTGAGTATTCATCGACCCTTTTTTTTTCATTCTCTCTCCCTCCACTTAAACAAAAAAAATAAAAAATGAAGAAACCAAAAAATCTAAATTCCCCTTCCCAAAACTCCGAATAAAATGAAATAGAATTACGAAAAGAGAGAGAGAGAGAGAGGGGGGGAGAGAGAGAGATGAAAACAATTTGGAAAGTACCAAAAAAAAAAAATTCCAATCCCCAATTCCAATTCGAATCCCTAGAGGCGAAAGATTAGATAATCATTTTGATTCCTATCCGGTTCTCCTAATAAAAACTGGTAATTCCGTAGAAGAAATGTACGAGAGAGTTTGCCTATCGTGGGCTCGTCTCCATGTGCGTATTTAAATATTCATCGTGAACCTTTGGTAGCCTCGACGATTTCATTGTAGTTGCTGACGACGAGTTTCATTATGTGCGCCATGATTGCAGTGTAAGGCGATTCGTCTCTTCGGGACTCGGACTCTTATCAGTTCCTGCAAACACACATTTCCTATTATTATTAATTCTTGCAGCGTCATATTTGAATACTCATTACATTAAACAAACAGGACGAGGATGACTTTTTTTCAAACTCCTTGACATCTATCGATAACTATTATTCTTATTTCTATTATTATTATCATTTTTATATTATTATTATTTTTATTTAATAATGTATTATTATTTTTTTTTATTTAATATTGTATTATTATTATTATTTTTATTTAATAATGTATTATTATTTTTTTTTATTTAATATTGTATTATTATTTTTATTTTTATTTAATATTATATATTATTATTATGTATTATTATTGATATAAATATGTATTTCTTTTATTAATGCGGTCCATCGATATTTCACAATTTGCAAAAATAATTTTCAAAAATCAAAATTGTCATGGCTTTGACATCGATTAGCTTTAATTCGAACAAAAAATGGGAGACGAGGAAATAAACGGCAAATTAATGTTCTATTGTTCGTCGTGGTTGATCCGTGGGTCACCTATCGATTCTGCACGGTAAATCGACTGGGAAAAATCGACGGAGAAAAGGCGGAGGACGATCGACAAATCGATGGTTTTGGTATCAGGCGAGTCGTGTTGGGTGTAACGTTGCACTGTGATTTATCGTGTTTTCGTATATTACGTATTGCATTTTATTTAATATATATTATTGTGTTTATTATTATTATTATTTTTTATTATTTATAATTACATATATATATATATGTTTTTTTAAATTTTATATATATATATGTAAATAATAATATAAATAATAAATATATGATATAACCTAACAAAAATTCAGTATTTAAAAATTTATGTATATATGTATATAAACACACGTGTTATTAAAAAAAAATTATATCGAATTTCCACACAAACACAAAGTTTTTAAAATCGTCAAAGTTGAAAATTTAATGTTTTATGCGTTTTTTGTCATTTGTTTATTTTGTTTTTCCAATAAATCGAAACACTGCCCGTGCACTTTGTCGTTTCCGTATTCTTCGATGCTCTTTTTCCGTTATCGTTTGGAAGTTGAATGAAAACCAAAAAAAAATGTAATGAAAAATTAAGCAAAAAAAAAAAAACGATTCGAGCGAAGCGGAATACACGTGGCGAGAAAGCGCGCGTGCGCCACGATTCTTTTCTCCGCGTTAGAACGACGAGCAAAACCGTCCGCGATTCGTGAATTTTTTTGCAGGCTCGTTAAATTGAAAAACGCGATAAGAACGCCACTAATCGCGGTATCACGGGGAAAAGAAAAAAAAACCAAAATCAACAGTAACAACAGGAACACCACCAATGATAGCGAAACTTCAACGATTAAAAAATTGTTGTTTAAAAAAGCATTTCAACGAAAAAATCAATTTTTAATTTAAAAAAATTAATTTTAACGATAAAAATCGATTTTAAGAAAAAAATCTTTTTCAACGATAAAAATCGATTTTAGGAAAAAAAAATCTTTTTCAACCAAAAAAGAACGATTTCAACGAAGAAAATTGATTTTAACGAAGAACTGGGAAAAGGACACGAATAAATGTCAATTTAGAGATTTTCCCTATCGGAGAAACGAACCGAAGAATTATTTCTTTTTTTTTTTGGCTTTTCGACGCACGTCTGCAACGTCCGGTTACCGATGATCCACTCAATTAGGTGCGAGCCCCGAACCCGTCGAGAAGCGACGTCGCCGAGAGACTGGACGAGACGAAAAAAAAAAAAATTCAAAAGAAAAAACCGTAGGACCGAGAAGGAAGGGAAGAGAAGAAAAAAAAAGTAAGAAAGAAAAAAAAAAGAAAAAGTAAAGAACGTACGACGATTTCGGGATGGGAGAAAACGCGTAAGAGCCTCGGTTGACTCGGACAGGTAAGAGTGGGAAGAATCAACCCCCCTCTCCCTTTTGTAAAGAAACTCGAGTTTCCCCCACCCACTTTCTTCCTCCTCCTCTTTCTTCACTTCCACTTCGATTTTCTTCACTCGTTTTTACGTTCGATCTTTTTTTTTTTCATTATTTGCATGTTTTTTCGTTAATCGATTAATTGTTTTTTTTTATTGTTTATTCACGATTTCGATTGTTTTTCCCAATTGGGCTAAAAGAGCTAGGAAATTGTTCGGTGAAGTGGAAATTATCGTTTTTTTTCAGTGGAAGAAAAATAACGACTTTTAGAAGTTTTGGTTCAAAATGGCTACCGGATGTCTTCAAGAATCATCAGATTTTTTATTGATTTGTCAAAGTAAGATTGAAACTGGCAGTTGGAACGTATGAATTTTTCCAACGTGTATTTCCTACTCGATTCTTCAATTTTTCGACTTTTTTTGAGGTTAGATTATGATGATGATGATGATGATGACGCAATCGTAAATTTACAATAATTGACGTCATAATAGTGGGGGAAGGGTCTATTTGTCAGGAATAAAGAGTGAGAAAGAAAAATGAACGAGGCAGAGACCAAAAGAGAAGAAATTGTGAAATGTCGCAAACCGGAAGTTGAAAAGTGACTCCGACTGCAATCAGCTTTACGAGAATTTCGTAACGAACGAGTACGTTGCATCCGAGTACTTTTTGAACGGGATCACGAGACGCGGAACATCCGTCGATGAAAAAAAAAAATAAAACAAAAAAAGTATTGAAGGGGGGG
>JAPYZJ010008735.1:0-12033 GCA_030522765.1 Ophioninae sp. B BG-2022a
TCACTTGAAAAATGGCAAAAAAAGAGGCAAAGGGGTATGTATGGAAAAATTGGCAAAAATCGATGGTCTAACTTTGAAATTCTGCCAAAAATCGAAAAACCATCAGATTTACATTTTTAAAAAAGGATTTTGAAGAGAAAATCATAACGAAGAGATTGAGCACAGACTGGAGTGCCAAATCCTAAAGGAAAAAAAGTTATTTCTGATTTAGTGAAAAAACTTTTTTTGCCCAAAAATCGAAAAAAATTTTGGATTTTTAATATTTTTTTTATAGGTCCATTTTGATATAATTTGATCCCCTGAGTACGAATCTACCATTAATTTCTCCCAAAACCCAAAATTTCGATGGAAAAATCGTTAAAAACTACTAAAAACACGATTTTTTTTGCTGCGTGCAGTGATTTTAACAAAAAATCGACGATATTCTATGAGTTTTATGACATTCCGTCGTGGGACACCCAGTATAAATCCTTTTCTTACTTGGTCATAGAACATAGCGATCCAACGTACTCGAGTTTCCCCGATTGTCCAAGCGGTCCAACTACTATTACGCGGACAAACACGTATCGAATGTAACCCATACGTTACCATATACCTACGCTGAAGAGAAAAGTTTTTTTTTCTCGCGGAAGTTGACAGTTACAATGAGCTAGAAAGAACATTGATGCTCACACGTGTTTGGGTTTTGAACCCAAACAAACCCAAACAGAACCACGAAAATCACAATTTCGTTTTTTTTTATGATTTTTTGAAAATCTCTCAAACTGTGGGTACAGGAATAAATTTACGAAAATCTATAAATTAACAAACCAAAACAAACTCATTTACGAACGTTTAAATCACAGGTCTTGAAAAACTACATTCGAGATCTCGTGGAAAAATTTCTTATGCCCTAATATCCCGATCCGTAAATGGTAAAAATTTTCCAATCGCATCCGTCGAGCATATCAATAAATTACGTATGGAATTGGTGTGCTCGTATCGAGAGTACACACCGACGGTACATAAATGGCCGGGAGTGAAACTTATGCTCGACTATCGTTGTCGGAGAAATTGAAAATGAGCCTCGCGCCTTCGTCTCACTTACCGGACTTTCCTTCGAAGCCCAAACGTTCTTACTTACCGCACGTACTGTCTTTACACGTGCACGTATCAATTTATGAATTATATATTTTGCATCTCGCGAAAATCAGCACTCTTTTAGGCTGAAACAGTATTTTTTTTTATTAAAATAAAAATATTTAAAAATAAAAAAAATTTTTTTTTTAAAGTCTTTTTTTTTAAAGACAGTATTTGCACACTTTAAAAATTGGACCTTTTCCAAAATTTTGATATTGCTTGAATAAACCCAAAAATTATTTTTACACTTGATGAAAAATCGGTGTTGATTCGGCTAAAGATTTTTTAAAAATATTTTTACGTAAAACTAGCAAAAAAGAATTCATTATTGTTACGAGATATATATATATATAGAATCGTTTCCGGGCGTTTCGCGTTAATAGGAGAAAGAAAAAAGATGATTAATTGGAATCGGCTACTGCGAAACTTCGAACGTCGTAATTGGTCTCTTCCTGCGATCGTATCAGATTTTATTGCCTCGTACGTAGGCAAAAAAGATGCACTTACTGCACGCATGAAAATTAAGGGGGGGACTCGAAACCTTAATACCGATGAACTGCCAATTTCGTGTTGCATCGCTCATTATTACATCCAGGAAATTTTCTTTTTAAGAAATTCATATAATAATTCGTATGTTTGGGTTTATTTGGGTTTGGAAATTTTCTGTATGAGGAATTTATATTAATAATTCGTATGAAAAGAAGAGGGATTTGTAAAATGATTCGAGTGGAGAAAAGTGATTCCCACGTTTGTTTGCTGAGTATTATGTATGTTATATCAGCGTAATTTCTCTCTTTATGATTGATGCCCGACGATGTTGTACCGTGAAAGACCAAACGAGTAATTATGAGGAAGCCTCGCATACCACAGGTCTCTGATTAATTCCGGCAACGTTTTCTCGTATTATATACATTCAGCGATCGTTTTACTCGTGAGTCCTGTAAACACCGTTATTTTTTTTTTTTATTACAGTCTTTTCCAGTCGATTCCAGTCGATCCCAATGGCTGTCGTTTTCATTTTCGTTCGTCACTTTCTTACAGGAAGTTTCGGATAGCAGAATTTCGACTTTGGTCGATACATAATATTTAAAAACGTGACGCACATCACTAAACTCGAGGACGTTCCGGATCCAATTTCTCGATCCCTGACACACGACTTCACCTTTCGAAATTCACCATTATGCTAACATCTCACGCCTCTGTGATTCCTTTCCCACCGATCTGACGATTTCACTTGTCACATCCTCGTCAGGATCGGAAGAATCTTCCGGACGCTTTACTTTGATTAATTATTTATTCAAATGGCTTCATCGAGTATTACGTCGCGTCGAGAAACGTGAAAAGTCAGATTTTTTTTTTGAAGATATCTTGTACTCCACATTTGATTTTTTTCGGTTCTGCTTCTGATTTTCTGGGCCACAGAGTTTTAGCCAATTATCGAGTTTTTTTTACTAATTTTCAATTATCCAATTTTTTAATTTTTTCAATCTTTTATTTAAAAATTCTTCAATTTTTCGATGATTGAATTATTCAACTTTTTAATTCTTTACTTTTTCAATTTTCCAATTCGTCTATTTTTCAATACTTCAATTTTTTAATTTTTTAATTTTTTAATTTATTCCCTCTTGTTTTTTTTAATTCCTCCTTCCCTTTTTATGGGTTTCCCTTTCACGCTCGTTTGGCTTTTTTTTTCATTGGAGTTTCATCTGGCACGTTGATGATCACTATCAAATAATTCGCCCGAGAGGCTCACGGCCACTTTCGACTATCGCCATCGGCAAATGCAGTCTTCTTTTCTGACTTTTTATTCCTGTGGAATAAAAAGTCGATGTGGGAGCTATACGAACAAAAATCCTGTTTTTTCGCATAGGTCCCCCATCGCGTTTGCGCCGCACCCAAACTTTTTTCTCGTTATATTCGTTGAGAAGTTTTTTTTTTTTGAGGTGTTCCCTGTCGAAGGAACAACTTCCAGGTACCGGTACTCCTTAACGATTTCTAATTATTGGCGTATTTCCATTTCTGGTTTATCCTGTTGCGACCCAACTTTCGTGTCCAGGGTGACTGGAAATTCGACCTATTTTTTGAACGGGGTCACTCTAGAAATCATTTTAATCAAAGTAATTTCATTTTAATAAAAATCATCAACTAGGGATTAAAATTACCAAGTAGTTACCGAGTTTTGACGATTTTTCAAAATTTTTACAAAAATTTCGAAAGGTCAAAGATATTTCCTGTTTCGTTTTTGAAAATGACGTTTTTCGGAGATTTTTCAGTTTTTTTTCGTAAAAAATGGGGTACGTTTGTCGATTTAAATATAAATAAACCCAAACAAAACTTTTTTTTCCACATTTAAGAAAAAAAATGATGAGATTGTTAATCCGATGAGCTGTCAGGAACTGGGCGACCCAAGTGGATAAAATGACCCTAGAACGTGTTTTATAAAATACTATAATAGCGAATCCTTTGTATATTTAGTAACGCTCGAGGGGGTACACGTACTTGGTAAACGATGCATGTACAATGAAATTACGCGGACGTTACGATTCGATTGGAGACGGTAACACGACCAGTCAAGCTTTGCTCCATTTTATACCCATAATCCCCGATGAAGTAACGTTTTCCTCTTATCGGGTCTAATCTATTTTGTACATGCACACAATACTGTCCAGGCTTGTTCTCGATCACTTTAAAAAGCCGTGTAACTCGTCGCGAAGAACTTCGAGACGAATTATTTATTATTATTATTATTATTATTATATTATTATATTATATTTTTATTATTATTTATTATTTATTTATTATAATTTTTATTTATTATTATATTAATATTTATTATTATTATTATTATTATTATTATTATTATTATTATTATTATTATTATTATTATTATTATTATTTAGGATTATTTATAAATCCTCGAATTATTTAGGATTTATTTTAGATTGTTAGATAATTATTAATAAAACCAATTTTTTATTTTAATTCAGTTGTTTTTTTACTGAAAATAAAAATAAATAAAAAATGCATAATTTTATTTTTTGAAATAATTTGTTTAGGTTTTTTTATCGCATTTTATTTCGAGCTCTTTAAACGCTAATAAAAATAAAAAATGAAGTGCAATACAAAGTACGAAAACAGGAGAAGCTAAACGTACGATGCTCTCGGCGATAAATTTTAATTGAAAGAAAGTCAGTGGCGTCGTACGGAGTGCCCGACGTCGATAATTCTATCGGGCAAAGAAACATTTGTTATTTTAATGGTTCAATCGAAGCAAACTTACATTCTCCGAGCGATGAGAGAACGGCGAGAACCCAAAGGAGGAATACCGGTATTCGCGTTTTCTGCAAAGATAAGAAGAAAAGCATTACGATAAACGCGTATCCCGTTATTGCGCAATTCCTCAAACGTATTCTCGGCGCCGGTTTATTCGCGACTGGTCGATCGAGTCATTTTGGAAATTACGAATTCATAATCGAGAGTTTCACGCGCACGTGGATCACCGGTTAAATTTCACTTTTATAGTACGACGTACTTTCTCACATTTAATATCCCTCGTATCTCGCTCTTCGTCGTAAATTTTATTCTATTTTTAATACATTAATTCTATGATATTTACTTCAATTTTAATGAATTATTATTTTTATTTTTATTCAAATAAATAATATATTTCAAATCTTAATAATATTAAAATATAATATTTTTTAAAAATAAAATAATATTTATTTTCATTAAAACAACATAAATTATAATTTATTATTTTACAGAATATAAATTATATTAATTATTGTGTACTGTATAAAAATCCAAACAAACCGGAAAAAATTCAATCGAGTTTACGATATACAGGGTGACTTTTATAAAATGCCCAAACTCTTTTAAGATTTTTGGACGATGATATTAGGCTAGAAAAAAAAGCATGATTTCAACGGTTGTTTTCAAGCTCATAAAATCTCTAGATTTTAAGTTCGCGATTTTCAAATTTTCCATTGCGTTTTTTTTTTGTTCTTTTTTTTTGTTTCGTGGTGAATCTCATTCCGATGAGTGCGCGTTACCGAATTGCGCAAGAGGTTCGCTCGAGTCCGTTATTCGTACCGGGCAGCTTGCACCAGTCCTCTTTCGCTCGGGTTCAGGAAACGACACGCCTCGTACACATCGTTGCAACTTCCGATGTTGTAGACATCGCTGTGTACGAAAGGAACAAAGTCTGCTCGTACTCGCTTGTAACGCTGTTTTTTTTCCTTTTCTTTTATTTTTTTTCATCGTTGAATGTCGAATTCTGCATTTCCGTTCATTATTCGCGTTAATCATGTTCCCTACTTATGAGGAATGATGCAGTTGCTTGGATAATGCTGTATTCGGTGGAGGAATACTCTTCGTCGAGTTAAGCCTTCGTGTTGAATTTAAACCCAAACAAACCCAAACAACCACGGAAACAGTAAAAATAATAATAATAAAAATATAAAAAAAAGAAAAAATAATATTATAATAATAAATTAAATAAAATTAATCGTGATGAAAACAATTTTTTTCTGAACCAAAATGATTATTAATAATGTTGATTATTGAATAAATTATTGAATAAACATTTTGGTTTTATTTTAACATTTATAGTTTTTTTTTGTGCTTAAAAACAAATAAGGTGGGTTTTACATGGGTACCTTATTTATACTCGTCAGTTTCTGTGACGAATACGTATAGACGGATCATGCTGCCTACCGGTTTTTTTTTTCGTTGTTCCGTTACCGCTATTTTTATAAATTGTTAACGAAGTCACGTAGGAGGAAACGCCTTTGGAATTACGAACGTGGGGTCATCTAAATTCTCACCCATGCCTTTGTGTATTTCGTAATAATTTTTGTGAATGAAAATGTACCCCTTAAAAATTCTATACCCCGGACATTGCGGTTAGAAGGGCCCTACGATCAGTCGTGTAATTAAGTGATAATTATTATTCCAAAGTAATATTTCATAAAAATTCCAACTGCATTATTCGATACATTGATTTTGACTGTTTATTTTCGAAAGAAACGTCGCGATTGGGAATCACGAATTTTCGATGATTATTTCATTAACAACCGAACGATCAATGATTTCACGCTTCGTCGGATATTCAACGAAACGAAACTATCGCAATTCGACGGGAAAATATATAGCAATTATTTCAAACGCGATAATTAGGGACAATTACCGACTGTTGGTCTTCTGCCTTGATCGTTGGAATTAAGGAAGAGTTCTCGGCTTAAATGACTGAAAAGGAGCAGAAAAACAACGGGCGAGGGATTGGAGTATAAGGGGCCGTGACACACAGCCACTCCTCCATTATATAACCCATTTAAGATCGTTTATATATATATATATATATATCAACATATACGTACATACACATTAATACTGTTACACACAAAGCATATAAAGAGAAAGCACGAAAAAGAGAAAGAAAGGAACGCCAGTTCGAAACGACTTTCTCGTCGTCGTCAGGCATTTCGATGAGGCTATATAGATTTGCACAAACGTAACTAAATATATAGAAAAGTTACGAAGATGATAAACATTTGGGGAACCAATTGCTAATCTACGAAACTTAACGAATTCACGGTCCGATCGCGAATTTAGCTGGGTTTGTACGATTCAATGGAAAATGAGGAAATCAACGAATGTTCAGATCGAATGTCAATTTATGAAACGACGAGGGAATCGATACTTCAGTTTTGAAAGGAGCTTTTCGCGAAACTATTTTTTTATATTTTTATTCATATGTTTAATGCATTGGTTCGTGAATGATTTTTTGTTCGGGTTTGTTTGGGTTCACGTATGATTTTTTCTTTGGGTTTGTTTGGGTTCATGTATGATTTTTTGTTTGGGTTTGTTTGGGTTCATGTATGACTTTTTGTTTGGGTTCGTTTGCGTTAATTTATGATTTTTTGTTTGGGTTTGTTTGGGATCATTGACATTTTTTTGTTTGGGTTAATTTACGATTTTTTTGTCTGAGTTTGTTTGGGTTAATTTTCGATTTTTTTTGTTTGGGTTAATTTACGATTTTTTGTTTGAGTTTGTTTGGGTTAATTTTCGATTTTTTGTTTGAGTTTGTTTGGGTTAATTTACGGTTTTTTGTTTTAATTTTCGATTTTTTGTTTGAGTTTGTTTGGGTTAATTTACGGTTTTTTGTTTGAGTTTGTTTGGGTTAATTTTCGATTTTTTGTTTGGGTTAATTTACGATTTTTTGTTAAAAATTGATGACTAAGGTTTCCCTTGAAATAGGTGGTAAAATATCAAGCAGGTCCAAGAATGTCAATTAGACCAATCGTATCCCAACAAATTGCCTTTATATCTCTTTTGTTCGAATACAAAAAATAAACGCGACAGAAAAAAAGGGGAGTTTAAGACAGCGCGTAATATCTCGAAGTGTGGGAGTCTCCGGCCAGGTATTTGCACCGAAGTGCATACACGTTAAGCCGTACATTGAGCGCTTAGATTCGCAAGCAACCGGACTGCATTCTCCGGTGAATGCATTTTGCTTCTCGAAGGCACGAGCTCGCTCCTATCGGAGTGAGCGTCTGGCATTTTAGTAGGTATTCCAAGGAATAAATATTATCGCGTATTCGTACGTGATGTGTAAACTTGTATATTCATACGTGTCTCGAGTACATTACGTACTTTCTTTATATAGCTCCGCGCCGTTTCCCTCAGTCTTACTATCTCCTCGATTGCAGACGATATCACAATGCGGTGTGGCCTTTCCGAGCTATATCACAATTCTAAACCCTAATCCTGTTGACCATGACCTCGAGATCTTTTCTTCGTGCATTTCCGATTTATATCTATGGATCTGCAAATATATTTGGATAAGTATGTTCATAAATAAAAACGGTCCATTTTAATTAACCTCTTAGATTCGTACTTTGAAAAAAAAAAAACGAAATGGAAAAAAAGATAAATAAAAATATAAGCCACAAAATGGAAAAAAGATAAATCATGAAATATCAAAAAATAAATCCCAAAATATAAAAAAAAATAAATCTCAAAATGGAAAAAAGATAAATCATGAAATATAAAAAAATAAATCCCAAAATGGAAAAAAGATAAATCCAATTAAAGTTGGAATTTTTTTTTATCACATCAGAATAGCGATTCCAAACGGGTTCGAGCCGAAAAATCCTTATCTCGAAGTCCCAATAAAATGTGGAATGTATAGCGTTGTTTTTATTAAATTTATTTTTATTTTTTCGTGCGTACTTCAAGTTGGAGAATGGCAAGGCCATTCGGCGATGCGTTGAGTCGTAAGATAAATAGAAGAGAAAAAAATAATGATCACCAGGGCTCTTTTTGTCGTTTTATATATACCTGAAGGGAAAGACACCAAGGTGGTTCAAAAATTCCTCTGTATAATGTCTCCTGTCGTCTTTTTATCCCATTCTTTAGCACTGGCTTGTTCTTTCTCAGGGACAAGACAGGTATTTTTTTTTTTTTATTATTTTCAAAACTTTCTCACGTCCAATACCGCGAATTCCAATGACCAAGTAGATGGAACCAAGCAGGTCTCCAAATTCGAATTGAAAGTCGTAAGATCGAATCTGACGTTAGGAATAAATAAAAGCAAATCGTAAGGCCTCAAAATTCAATTATTCTTTGGGTAACAAATCCAAACTCACATTTTCATAACTACCCAATGTTCGCTAAATTTGCTAAAATTGATTCAGCCCTGAGTCGATGATGAATTTCTGGACGGTTCGTAACTTCCTCTTGAATTTCTCGTTTCTCATATTTGACGCAAGTAGTTCGAGTCGCAAAAAGGATGATTTCTTCGTTTTGAGTAACAGCTCGGTCAAATCTTTTCCGTTGCGCGTTCCATCATGTTCTATACATATATATCGTCGTCCCAAGCTCACTTTTACTTTTCCATAAAATCTGTTGCCTCCGGGCACCAAGTATCTACAGATATACATCATCTATCCTTACATACTGCTTTGGCTCTATTGCGTGAAAACGCAGCTTTTTCTACGAATGATAATCACTGCTGATCGACTAACTTTTCACGATTAAAAAATTACGTTCGTATAGGTTCACGGTATTTCACTATTCCACGAAAAATAATGACAAAACCAGACACCCAAGAAATGCATTGGGTGCATTTTTCACTCAACGAGTTTTCGTCCAAAAAACGAATTATTCGAGTACGTTCGTTTTTTTTTGTTGTTTTGGCTCAATAATTGGTACAAGCAGGTGCAATCCTGAATCGGGACGAGGTTACAGTAAAATTGAAACGAAACGAGAAGAGAAGTGGACAAACAGGATTTCAGGGAATTATACAGTCGACGTGTATATGGAGGAATTATGAAGTCATTATATGGACATATGGTAGCTTTTGACGTCGTTCTGTCAAAAGCTATTTTAATGAGGCAGTTTGCCTATCTGCAAAGTAATGAAGATTTAACTTACCTACGTATGAAAATCTAGTCTATCTAGACAAAATGATAACATGGAAAATGTCATTTTAAATGTTTTTTACTTTCGTTTTTTTTTTTCAATTTTTCTCTTCGTAAGAACCTTCCTCGAACTTCAAGAAAACCTACAAAATCTAGTCTATCTAGACAAAATCATAACATGGAAAATGTCATTAGAGTTAAAATTGCGGTTTGTTACTTCCGGATAATTTTTTTAGTTTTTCTCTTCGTAAGAACCTTCCTCGAACTTCAATATTTTTCAAAAATTAGCTAATTTGATCCAGCTTTTTTCGAGTTTCGTGATTAGCAAGACATTTAGTGATTGATTTTTATTTATATGAATAAAAATGATAAAGTTCATATATACACCTGGTACATAGAATCCAAGGTGTAATTCGAGGAGTTCAACCGAAGCATGACGATGGGGACTCTCTATACTTATTGATTACACCCCCATGTATATTACGTGACTTTCAGTGGTTCGAATATTTTTTTTGTTGAGTGTTTTGTTTGGGTTTGTTTCTATAATGGTTCGGTTCTATAATGATGTTTATTTGAAGTTGGGTCGATGATTTTTTTTTGCATGGCATTTCAAAGTAAATTAAAGGGGGTTTTAAAGGTCAATACAGCTAACGCGATTTCCATTATTCATTTTTTCGTTGAGCGTCCAACTTTCCTGCGTCTGGTATTTCCCTCCCTCTCTTTCTCTCTCTCTCTCTCTCTTCGTTCCTTTCTTTCCGTATAATCATCGCACACGTATTTTCACTTTCACGCATACCACTCACTGAACGAGATACGAAATCTTCGCGAAGGTCGATTCTCGTCGCCAATGAGCCGGAGAAGGCCGTTTTCCATCTTCAGCAAGACACGAGTCGAGAAACAAAAAATATCATCTGCTTTCACGTAGCCACGTGACGCCGTGATACGACATAGATTATTTCAATATTCTAATAGTCTCGGACTACCAATATGCACGTCCTTTTGGCTGCGTTAAAGTTAATTAATCCGGAGTTCATTCAATCAAACCCAAACGAATCCAAAATATCTTTTTTTCCATTAACAAATTTGTTAATCAAAGAAATGAGGATTTGTTAATTTAAAAAATGATTCTTTGGGTTAGTTTGGGTTGAAAAAAATTATTCTTCGGGTTTGTTTGGGTTAAAAAAAATTATTCTTTGGGTTCGTTTGGGTTTGTATTATTTTAACTTTGGATTAATTCAAACCCAAACAACCCTAAAAACCAAAAACCCATTTTCTTTCATTACCAAATTTGTTGATGAAAAAATTGATTCTTTGAGTTTGATTAAATAAACTTTAGATTGGTGACTTTCATAACGTGGCTATGCTTTTTTTTAAGGGTCCTTCGCGACGATTTTGGTATTTTAGAAAATATTATCCTTATTGTCCACGCCCTCTTTGAAAAAAAAAACAAAAAACAAAAAAAAATCATTCCTACGCTGCGATTTGATTTTAAAATAAAATAACGAAGTCAGCACTGAAGCCTCTCCATTTTCTCAAACATTTGAATATATTTTAAGGTGTAGAGAATTCGCAGTTTTGCAATTTGAAATTATTGCCAAACTCTCGCTCCTTCTGGGACTTTTTCAAGCGGCAGCTCTCTCGTCTCTCGATATGACACACCGTGAAGTTTTCACACCGCGAATATAATACCCGAGTCGTGTACAAAAGACTTCCCCCCCCCCTCCCCCGACCGTCGCTGTACGATTTGATAGACTGTATTAGGGCCCGGTATTCCTCGCAACAATTATACCACTGGTAGGTATTATAAAATCGTACTACTGTTACGTGACACTTTACTTTTTAAACCAACGTTTAAACTCTTTTAGAATTACCGATTCATCAACTTTTGAAGCTCACTTCATTTCCGCGTTTGCGTTTACGAAATTCACGAGCAACTCGGGGAAAATTAAATAACTTGAAAACACTACAATTTTCAGTTACTCGACCAATATAATTCACTTGGGTTCTCTCGTATCAGTTGTATTTTTTTCTTCGAATTTTATTTATTTTTTGGGGCAGCATATTTGTAATTTTGGAATATTCATTTTTTATAGATTTTTTCTTTTTGCTAGAATATTTTTTGAATAAGATAATAAATATTTATACTGGATAATTGAATAGTAATAATAATAGGTCCATATCGATGTATTTTTATACCTTGAAGACTAATCCACAATTCAATTCGACTTGAACTCTCTATTTCTAGGGAAAAATAGCGGAAAAATATTCTAGAGAGGTTTTTCGCATTTTCTCAGTCTAATTTTGCACTTTCGGCAAAAACTCGGGCATATTCGTAATCAGCGAAAAATTTCCGATTAAATTGACCCTTTGAAGAGCTTAAAAATGGAAAAACATATTTTTCGACTTTCCCGGCCACTTTTCCAGAATCTCAGAAATCACGATATTTCAAAAGGTCGTAGAGTAGGCTTCTTCTATGCGATGGAGATTTATT